>JAECMU010115827.1:2057-13517 GCA_016106625.1 Dracogyra subfuscus
AAACAAATTCTGGCAGAAACACTGCTGCCCTAGATACATATGTCACACGTATGAACGACAGCTATTGGGTATCAAACACTGCTGACAGAGATATATGTCACACGTAGGAACGAAATAATTAATGTTTAACGACAGCTATTAGGTGTCAAACACTGCTGACCTAAATATATGTGACACGTATAAACGAATTAATTCATGTTTAACGACACGTATTGGGTGTCAAACTATGATAATGAACCAAGTAAGTCATAAGCAACATCAATATAAAAATGTAAAAGTTAAATTAAAACATGGTGTAATGTTACACTTAATGATGTTAACTATGAGGCGTTTTAAGCGGAAGCTCACGTAGAAAAATCTTAAATTATCTACTGTCTAGGCCTACTGCGGAAGCAAGTANGGGGGGGGATGACAGATCGAAAACGCAAAGTTTTTCTAGGATATGCTCCCTAGTAAATTTTTGAAAACTAGATGTCCTAAAATGCAATTTCCTTCATTCTACATGTAAAATTCATCTCTGCCTTAAGAGACCACCAGCCCCTCCTCCTGCTCCACCGTGTCTGTTCAAATAATTTAAAATAGGTTACACCAATGTTGGGCTTCCTTACGACCTTGAGTTAAGCTATTACAATTGACAATGTAGGTCTATTGTTACCAAGACCGCATTCCATGCTTATAAAACTTTATAAAGTGTAGACTGATAGTTTAGTATTGTACATGTCGTCGCGTGAGAGCCCAAAGGTCGTGAGTGGCAGATACGACCTAAAACGTCCTTTTTGCATGTTCGGAATCGCCATCCCTGAATACATACTGGTGCGTCGTTAAATAAAACAATTTCTTGATTACATATTGGAGTGCGTCGTTAAATAAAACAGTTTCTTGATTACATATTGGCACAAAAAAAAAACTCTCATAGCTGTGTCCCTAATAGCACCGCTTATACAGAAGGATTTAAATGGTTGTAAGTGAATCACAGATACCAATTTGCACGAAAATAGACGTAACTGACACATATACAACTTTCCTCCGATTTGCTTGCTATTCATTATGTGAACACGACTGTTCGTATGTGGTAGATACACCCTTTTAAAATACAGTTCGTTATATAATTATGTCTGACATAGGTCGTATGTGCCAAATAGGACCCTTTTTTGTTGTTGGTTGTTTTGTTTAACGACGCACTCAACACATTATAAGTACGGTTATATCGGCGTCGGACATATGGTTATGTCGAGAAAAAACCCCAGTGGTTAGCTGACGCGGATCGATCCTAGACCGACCGCGCATCGGGCGGGCACTGTACCACTGGGCTATGCTACCCGCAAAATAGGACCCATATGCATTCTTTGTTATCGGTCTGTGATAGAAATTACATATACTAAGAACAATAGAGCATACATTATGTCGGTTTGTTTATGTGCTTGAATTCTAAATGTAATATGACTTTTGCCTTTGCAAGAGCCCGGTATGTAATGGATAACATTTTGATACTGTATGCAACGAAACATTTGGCATCTATGGAGTATATTTTTCTGTGCCATTTAGTAGTGGCCATTTGGTGATAATATTAAAAGTGTACCTTGTAATAATGTGTGGTCTATTTGTCTGCACATGAGCATAAACTTGTATAACAATAAATATTTAGCTATATAATATAAATTCAATTATTGAAAAGAAATACTCTTATAGTAGGATGAAGATATTGTGACACATTTTATTTTTAAACTTTTTTGTTTATCTAGTTGGGGACACCTATCACCAATATTGACAAAACCTATGATTTTGTTGATTTTAAACTTAATACCTAATACATAATAACAAACCCAAACCCAAATAAATTTTATATTTTGTTAATCATCTAAAATATCTGAATCTTTGTTTTAGTGCAACCAATAAAATTTAAATGCTTGAATTTTCAAGCCAGTTATTCAGTGGGAAGACAAGAACTTGGGTAATAACAAGAGCCTAAAATGCACACCTGATGACAAATGTGATATGGGTATTGAAATTGGTAGCCACTCACTTTGTCATACCCTCTTCTAATGTAAAGCAACATGCTATTCACTATCTGGTCATTGTCACATACCAAAAGGTATACCAACAGTCTGGATAGTTAATAACATTAAAAGGAATGCTTAAGCAAGGCTTTTGGACTGGCATGCATATTCAGTGATATATAATGCACAGTATTGCTTAATATCTATAAGTATATTATTATATTTAATTAATTAAAATAATTAAATTTGACAGCGCAGTCATTTTGTTCCATTGCAGTGAATACGCCCACAGGCGAGCTGGTGGTTACGTAATATAATACGTAACACGTAACGTCAGGAATGTGCATTGCAATGTTATATAATAATATACATCCCAGTAAACCAGAAGTAAGTATAAATTATTTCTCAATACAAAATAAACCATCATTGTTAAAGTGGCTACACAAGTCGAAATAATTATACCGTATTTTGTTCTTGCATTAACCTACGTACTTTCATTTCAACTTACTTTCGTGCATATATCCAATTGAAGTTCAAGCACGCTGTCCTGGGCATATATCTCATCTACCAGGACAGCTGGTTAGTTGTTAGTTGGTTAGTGGTTAGTGAGAAAGAAGAGGGTGTAGTGACCTTACACCTACCCACTGAGCCCTTAAGAACTCGGTCTGGGTTCGAGCCGGTACCGGGCTGCGAACCCTGTACCTACCAGCCTGTAATACGTATTGAAATGAGACAAGGGGTGTTTTTTTGGTTAATTGGTCTGTTAGATGCCTCTACCTGTGATTTCTTATTAGCAGGTGTGTGATTGGTATCCAGACGGGCTAAGACATTGACGTTTTCTAGACACAAAAATACTATTATTAATAATATTATCTGTCACCCCTAATATGGCAATGGACATGGTTTATTTCTGTAAATAGTTATGTAAAACTATTGATTAAGTAGACTATCCCATCTAAACCACATAACTTATCACTTGGGTATTGTGGGTTGTCGTTTTTGCTCCAACGTAGCATACTAATAGGCCTAATTAGTGTACTTTTGTTCTGTGGATTATTTAGCAGAGAAAAATACTATAACCCCATTTCGTTCCGTTAATGCAACTTGAAATATATTTAGTTAATAGTTTATTATATATTATCACGATATTTATGTTGTTTTACAAGTCAGGTTGATCAAAGAGAAGCGCCTTGTATCGGACGCCTCGGAAAAAAAGAAAGCTGCTCGCAGTTAGCAGGAGTAATCACGGTTTTTTTTAATTAACATTACAATGACGAGTTTTTCATTTGTTAAAGCGTCAGTAGGGCATTGTGTTGGGGGTCCGCGTATGCATCTTTCCAACATATATAAGGCTCATGTTTGAGTTTACTCTCCCTTTAAAGAAGATAGCTCTTACATAGATTATAAGTGGTCCTGATTTGGAATTTACACCTTTGACATGATGTGTATTAATAAGTTTTTTTTTATGATTGCTTTCACATTTTTATATTAACCAATCATGTTTGTTCAGTAACATGCCTTTTGAAATGGCCTCACCCAATGACAGTTTGTGGACACAACAACGAGAAGACAATGTCATGTTGATAGAATTTTACCAAGAGAGGTCATGTTTGTATAAAACAAACTTTCCAGAATATGCTGACAGGGCTGTAAATCGGCTGCAATTAATGAAATTGCATTACAACTGGATATGACAGGTACAAATTTATGTTTATATATTACTGTCATTAACATATTCATCAATATTCACATGGCCCATATATCTTACTACACCACTAATGATACATGGCTTTATACGAATTATCATAATTTTTAACTATTGCCACCATGTAATGAATTAAAAACAAATACAACTGATTTGTGTATTGTATATATCAGTACATGTTTACTCATTATTAATTTCAAATTAAATATAATGTTCATTGTTGCATACACATATCCTAAAATAAATCACTTGAATATTATTTTGCATCATCAACTCAGTTTGCCATTAAAAATTATTAACATGTAAATGTTTCAATACAAATAATTTCCAACTACTCGTCTTTGAAACAAAGGCTAGGCATGTGTAACTAATGACATTTCTAAACAGATGAAATTAAAAAAAAAAATGTATTGCATTCAGCGTACTATGCCTAATAATAATAATAATTAAAACAAACAATTGTGAAATAAGAAAAAATTATATCGTAATAGTATATTGTACATAATGTTTTAAATAAAGTTTATTATGTTTTAAAATGTATTAATAAATTACATTTATTCTTTGTTATTTTCCTAGAATAAAGTATAAATAAATTAATTAGTCAGTGGATCGCAGGAACGCATCTGAACTGAACTTTATTTACATTCAGGCCGTAGTCTACGGCATATGAGGACATATATACATACAGTAGTCAATATAATTGAAACAAGATGGTGGGTGTACATAAATGTACATAAATACAATAAATACATTTAATAAATACAAAAAATATACAGAATATCAGCCAGAGGATTTGAAAGTATTCATAATTAGATTACAAAAAAAAAAGTTTTCTAAGGACACCAGCTTTCTTAGAATTGAATAATTTATAAAAGTTATATATATTTGGTTTAGACTGACAAAAAGAAGGTAAGTAGCGCTTTCTTTCATTCTTAAAAAACAAACATGTAAATATATAATGAAACTCATCTCCGATATCGTAATTATTACACAATGGACATATTCTATTTTGTAGTGCTACAATTTTCCATCTGCCCGTTTTAATTGGAAGATATGGTTTTCTCTCTATAATTGTGATGTATGTCTCAAATTCAACAGTAGTTTTAAATAATTTATAATTTGAAGCTTTGGATGAGTTATCAATATAAATATATCATGATTGTAAGTATTGATTGGAAGCACTAGTAATATCATTGCATTGTTATAACCATATATATATGTACAACCAATATCATCTAAAACAGATTTAACATACATAATCCATTTGTGATTATAAAAGTTATTATTAACATCATTCAGTAATAATGTGTACACCAATAATGACAACTTGGACTGTTTTCCAGTAATTAGTCGATACCAGAAAATGATCATTCTTATTTTTATGGTAATAATTACCGGGTAACGTCCAAGTTCTCCATATAATAAATATAATGGTGTAGATTTTCTTACAGGTAATAACAATTTTATAAATTGATTACCTAATTTTTCAGTTAATGACACATTTTTAAAACCCCATATTTTGCTGCCATATAATAGGACTGGTAAAACCATGAAGTCAAATAATTTCAGCTGGCACTGGATAGACATATTATGACGTCTGCCTTGTCGTAGAATAAAAAACATAGCCTTTCGTGCTTGTGCATATAACATGTCTCTTGTCTTAGTAAATCTGTTCGATTTGTGAAATATAATACCAAGATATTTGTAATTTTCTACGTTATCAAGCTTTGATTTTCCAAGATAAAACACCTTTTTGTAATCTTTCTTGTTCCCACTAAAGATTAAGACCTTTGTCTTGTTACAATTTACTGTTAATTTCCATTTGGTGCAATACGAATCAAATATTTTCAGATAATTTTGCATACTAGTATCTTGATAATTATCTGCAAGGAGTACAGTATCATCAGCATAGAGTAACACAAAAAGAACAATTGACGTATGGATTAAAGAATCACTGAATAATTCGCCTATGGCAATACCATGGCAGTCATTCATTTTAAATGTATCTTCAATATCATTAAGAAACAAAGAAAATAACAAAGGGGATAAATTTTCACCTTGTCTTACACCAACACAGCAGGGAAAATAATCTGTCATAGAATTATGTGCGCTTACACAAGATTTGATATTCTGGTACATATTATAAATGACTTGAAAACATTTACCATTTATACCATTTTAAAGTAATTTATCCCAAAGTCCAATTTTCCAAACTGAATCAAAAGCTTTGTTAAAATCTATAAAAGTACAAAAATGTTTTTTCTTCCGTGCTTTCATCAGTTCTATTAATCCATATAGTGTAAAGACATAATCTTTTCTGAATCCTGCTTGAACTTCAGATAATATATCATTCGCTTCTAAATACACTTTTAGTCTATTATTTAACACGGCAGTAAACAGTTTTCCAAGAAAACTGAGTAGTGTAATAGGTCTATAATTTCCAGGATTATCTTTATCTCCATTTTTATAAATTGGCTTGATTATATCAACTAACCATGAGTCAGGAAAAATACCGTTTTCAAATACTAAATTAAAAAGTTTAACATATACAGGAATCATACAGTCAATAGTTTGCTTAATATATTCTTCGCAGGTAGGCGCACACGAGACGCATCCGTCTGCATCGAGTCTGCGTTTTTTAACGCTGATGCATGCGTTAAAAAACGCTCGTCTGCGCCGGGCATAAGATATTAAAGAAGGTTGAGCAAGACAAAGTTATCGTGACGTGTGACCAAGCTGTTTTTGAAATAGTACTATCACATCGGAATACCTGCCCTGAACAGTTATACTATTTTACCTTCAAACGAAATGTTCAGTCTGCGATAGGATTCTTAATGTGATTAAGCAACTTGGGATATATTCTTGCTCACGCACAGGTTTGCCTTTTAGGAACGTCCAAAAATAATATTTCTGGGAAAACTATTACTTAATACTGAAGGCGCAGAGTGTGGTGTGCACTGCAATATTTAGAGCTGTTCGGGTTATATTTCCAGAAACTTAAGATCTCAGTCTTGATGAGACCTTCATACATATTATTGATATTTTGGTGAGTAAGAGCAAGTTTGTTCCAAGTAGATGATATTGTTTTCGTTTGTTCCAAGTGTATGACTACTCCATCAAATGTATATTTTAGATATATATTTTGTAACAACCATATAGCAGACGTCTCGGTTAATAAAAATATAAAAAAACCTGTTTTATTTAACGACGCACTCAACACATTTTATTGACGGTTGTATGGCGTCAGACATATGGTTAATGACCACACAAATACTGATAGAGCAAACCCGCTGCCTCGACTAGGATCCGAACCCAGTACCTACCAGCCTGTAGACCGGTGGCCTAACCACGACGCCACCGAGGCCGGTTCTCGGTTAAGATGCACACACATGGTTACCATTATGATGGTGCTTATCTTCTTTGAGAGAGAAGATATCTGGCAACATCATGTAAATTAAACAGAAAACATGTTAACACATATAGTTGCGGCTGGACTTTACTATATGATGGAACTTGAAGTTGATTTGGTATTGGGAGTTACCAATATATACCTTTAGTAGATACTAGTGCCCAGATGCCAGGCCCCAAGGAACTGTGGTTCTAATCATTTGATAAAATGCCTATTCAAAGTATTGTTGCTTATACCCCATGGATACACCTAGTTTTACATTGAGAATACAACATAGCAGGTGTTAAGTGAGTTATGGTTTATCCTTTAAAAACATATAGCATTTTACCAGTACAACTCTTAACATGCATGGATACAGTTATGTATGGCTACAGGTGTGAAATAAATAGGTTCAGTGTCCAGCAACAGATTGACGGTCATAATATCGTGTAAACATTTTTGATTTAGTATTACCTCCTATAAAGCGATATCTATCACAATGAACTCAAAGTAGGGTGTACATCATTTATGTATTGGCATCACTATAGTTTGGATCATAAGGGCCCCTCGAGTGATGCCTCAGATTTCAATCCTCACAAGTTGTAAACCATTGTAATCTTTTAAAACGACCAAGTAACCTTGGATAGATATCTCCCCAAATTATCAAAAAACCAGTATGTTCACTCTTCAGTACCTCATCAACAAACTATGACTGACACACGGTTGGAGGAAGTTTGCTCCTATAATAAATCCGCACAAATAGACATACAGTAGAATCTCGTTGGGTGGAACTCAGAAAGGTCGAATACATAGCTACGCTCGACCAGAAATAAAGTCCCGATTTACACGTAAACGTTGTTGACTGATTGATTAGGTTGATCTACCCGATGGGTCGAACACTTCCTCGAGCACCGATGGGGTTTGAGCCAACGAGATTCAACTGTACTTAATAAAAACATATTTTGTAAAGGCAATAAATGAAAATGCTTTCATCCATGTAGGACTAATGTGTCATGCTTGTGTGGAGCACAATAAAAGAATCATAAGCGTACAAGACGGGGAGATTAGAGATTTAACTCCCTTAGTGCTAAAGAATCTCTTCACATTCAGGCAAAACAAGCCGGACCAAAAACCTTCCATCATTCTTATCAAAACGTTATAGTCTGGGACCGAAGGCCCAATTTTTGGATATTGGCATGACTGGCCTGCTATAGTTTTGTTTGCTCTTAGATCATCTAAAGTAGAGTCTGGGCCATTGTAAAAGTGATGTTGCACCTCTGAAACTCATTGCGCATCTTTTCCAGAGCCATGTTTCTATGGTAATTCCCCTAAAAATATAGAAATTTCATTGTAATGATAAATGTGTAATAGCTTTCTTAAGTTTTAATATAGAGAAACCATTTTGATATTGAAATGATCAGCGGAGATGGGGTTGTCAATCTAAAACATCAAATGTATTAATTAGATAATTTGCATATTCATAAATTACCGTAAATGGTGTTTTACATTGCAAAATAGCCATATCAACTTGCAACTTTCAATCCAGAAAAATATAAATTAATGAAATACGCCAAATATTGTAATTTATGAAATATATAGATGTGTTTTATTAAAAGATGAGAGGTGTTTAAATAATAGATAAAAATAATCTATGATTTAGGCGTTGTTCCCATGATAATGAACAGAAGTAAATATTACTTGTAAATGTAATCATAGTTCAGTTAGGTCTTACATTTAATCGGTTCTACTGGTTTTGAATTATATTATACCAGTGAATTCAATTTATCTTAACAGAATATGCTAATTAGGTCATTTGCATACATTAATTAATTGACGTAAATTGTGTTTAAACGCTTAAAAATGGCAAACACAGCCTGGAACTTTGAATCTAGAAAGGTATTCATTAATGAAATAAGTCAAATATTGTATTGTTTGAAAGTTATTGATGTATTTTATTAAAGTATTAGTAATTTGGTAAAATTAAATAAAATAATCTATGATTTAATCTTCTTTTACATGATAATGAACAAAATTTTATATTACACAAAAATAATCATATTCCCTTTATATTTCAAAGTTAATCTATACTACAGGTATACACATGTCATGTGTGGGCAGAGTAACATTATCATAATGCTAATACACTAATTTGCATATTCACACATTACCGTAAATAATATAATTTGTTTAGGTTGCGAACATTAAAATGGCAATAACAACTTTAATTACAGGTTTATTCATCAATATCATCATCATCACATCAATTGTCCTGGTCTATACGACCACAGTTTTCAGAGCCACCATTACACGCGCAAGCTATGATACATGGGGCAGCAGCCCGAGCACATGAGCACTTTACTTCACACTTTGATGGAGGTTTGCATTTGCAAAACAACAACTTTATGGAATCAGGTTGTGGTTACTTGTTCATCATAACTCGGATCAATTTTCGACTGACAAGGACACAGCCAAATTGAGTTGGAGGTGAAAGGTCTAGTTGAATTTGGCGAGCTTTGTTATACAGGAGGATTAGATATAAAGATGGTAGAAGAAAGCACCTGTTGTTGGTGGTAGAGACCGGAGGTCCTTCTTGCTTGAAGCAAACAGATGAGCCCGTAGTTTGTCCAATGAGGTAAACATTCCTCGACCATAAAGTGCAACAAAACATATTCGTGCATCGTCAGGTATTTTGTGTATGCACTTCATAGTCCCCCTCTTCACTAAACTTTGAAAATTATATTAGTTTCCCAATATATTGTAGTGCAACTTTTGCAGCTCCTTTTCTTTCCATGACCAAATATGTAGCTAAACGTGTCACATCTAGTTAACACATATGATGAAAGTAGACTTGTCAACTACAGACTGAATCTTTTCACCAGTGCCTCAACAAGTGTGTGAATTCCAAGGAAATTTCCATATTTTAGTCTGATAGTCTCGTGAAGTAAAGCAAAGTATGATTATGTCTGTATCAGTAGCCTGGATGACTGCATGGTGAAAACCAATAGTGTGATAACAATAGGCTAAATGTGGAAATAACCTCGTATCGGCTTCTTCATGTGCAGAACACTGCAACATAGTGAAGTTCTTGACATCTTGAATATACAGTTTTTGAGCAATTCTAGAAACAAATAAGACATTTTGAACTATCTTGCCTGTAGCTGGTGTGACAATGCTTTCTTTCAGACAACATAAACATTATTTTGGGTAGATTGCTTTAAAATAAAGAACATACTATATGGATTTCTAGGACGGATGTCAAGAAACTCACTATGTTGGAGTGTTCTGCACATGAAGAAGCCAATACGAGGTTATTTGCACATTTAGCCTATTGTTGTCACACTATTCGTTTTCACCGTGCAGTCATCCAGGCTACTGATACAGACATAATCATACTTTGCATATATCACTTCACGAGACTGTCAGACTTGAGTGAACTTTGGATCGAAAAATATGGCAAGTGCCTTGGAATTCACACACTTGTTGAGAGCTGCAAACGTTGCACTACAATATACTGGGCAACTAACAGAATTTTCAAGGTTTGGTGAAGTGGGTGACTATGAAGTGCATAAACAAAATACTAGACGATGTCCGAACTTTGGTTTTATTTGGGAGGGGGGGGGTTTGTACTTTATGGTCAAGGAATATTTACCTCATTGGACAAACTACGGGCTCATCTGTTTGCTTCAAGCAAGAAAGACCTCCGGTCTCTACCACCAACAGAAGACGCTTTCTTCTTCCATCTTTTACGCAGCTCACATCAAATTCTCCTGTATACAAAAACTCGCCAAATTCAACTAGACCTTTCACCTCCAACTCAATTTGGCCGTGTCCTTGTCAATGGAAAATTGATCCCAGTTATGATGAACAAGTAACCACAACCTGATTCCATCAAGTTGTTGTTTTGCAAATGAAAACCTCCATCAAGGTGTGAAGTAAAGTGCTCATGTGCTCGGGCTGCTGCCCCATGTATCATAGCTTGCGCGTGTAATGGTGGCTCTGAAAACTGTGGTCGTATAGACCAGGACAATTCATGAATAAACCTGTAATTAAAGTTTTTATTGCCATTTTAATGTTCTCAACCTAATTTTTTGTAAAATGTGAATATGCAAATTAGCGTATTAGCATATATTCTATTATGATAATGTTACTATGCCCACACATGACGTGTAGACCTGTAGTATAGATTAAATTTGAAATTTAAAGGAAATATGAATTATAATTTTTTGTAATATACAATTTTGTTCATTATCATGTAAACAAAAGATTAAATCATAGATTATTTTATTTAATTTTACCAAAATAGCTAATACTTTAATAAAATCACTATTTACGGTAATTTATGAATATGCAAATTAACTCATTAATATATA
>JAECMU010115831.1:6548-17288 GCA_016106625.1 Dracogyra subfuscus
GAGAGAGAGAGAGAGAGAGAGAGAGAGAGAGAGAGAGAGAGAGATGAATAGTGCGTGGTCGGAGATTCTGAAATCGTTCGCGGATTCAGAACTGTCAGTCCGCCCTTGTTATTATATTATATTATATTTATTGTGACTGAATTATATTGTTATGAGTTCAAAACAAAAGGTTACAGTTTGTTTTGTTTACGACACCACTAGAGCACATTCATTTGTTAGTCATCAGAGAAAACCGATACATCTTTCCTAATGCAGCAAGGAATCTTTCCCGCAGACAGGAATGCACACACTAGAAACTCGACCTTTGACTAGTTGTGGTGCACTGGTTGGAACGAGAGAAAAACCCATCAGTTGAATGAATCCATGATGGTGATTCGATACTGCGACGCAAACATCTTAAGCGAGCACTTAACTGACTGAGCTAAATCTCGCATCTCTTATTTGAATGTGTACTACAAATCGAGTGTTCGAGTCGCTCGGTTTAGACACACAAACGCACATTACATTTTACACTTTTTATGAATTAAAACCACCGATCTTAGAGCTCGTCACTTTCTAGTTCTTTTAAAGTATAATACATTTTAAATACAATAGTTTTATATAATGTGACTAAGTTGAACCCCATTATTGACTAAATTTCAAATTAAAATCCCAATGAACATATTAAGATAATTTAAACATTATTTTCAAATAAAGTAAAATATTAAGATGTATTAAATTTTAAATAACGTCATAGTTTATAAAACAACTAAAATGAAAACTAAAATTCCAAATTATTATGTTATAAAACCCTTAATTTCAGTATTTATAAAACAACTGACCGTCCTAATAAAGAAAATATCAAATATTTGATTTTACAAAAGAAATGTTTCACGCCAAGCATTGTATTAATTTCAAATTATGTTAATTTGATAAAATAATTGCAATTAATTATTTTATAAGAAGTTTCAAAATTCCGTATTACATAAACTAGTTCATTAGAGTTAACTGCACAATTTAAAACTCCAACTATCTAATTGTTTTGTAATTAATATAAAACTTCTTAAACTTACCAGATACTAATACGATCTTTTTCGTTCTCGTCGTCCTTAGTGTGTAACCACAAATTAAACTGTTTTAACTTGGTTACACAACCGCCATATATATACCAAAAACACTCCTACGACCAATGCCCATATTTGGTATTGACCACGCTTCCGGGAAATGTCCTCAATAATTCAGACAAATTTATTCTTAATTAATTCACGAAACAGCACGAGCTGGTGTGATAGGGTGTTGCGATATGTTGTCATTAGACAGTGACAGAATACTACTTAATAGGGGTGCATACAATGACGTCACATGAATTATTTAATTTATTTGCGCCCCAAAATGCGTAAATATTTTGTGTTATTAATTTAGCGTTATTCCTCCGGTCATTATATGTAATTATGTAAAAAATGACAATGATAATTTTAAAATTAAAAAAACACACATTAAAATTGAAAAACATTAAAAAAGACATTTCCGCAGTTGCAAGACGGTTGCCTGGCGCAATATGACGCATAACCTTTGATTGAGTGTTATGAGAATAACTTATTTTCAGTACAAATTTACGTTGTTCTTTTTATAACCACAAGATCAGTATTTGTAATATACGTTATAAATAACATAAATTAATTATTTCACTACGATTGATGTTAGTTCCTTTATTATAGCATGGATGTATCCCAACCATGACAGTTGCATTACGATGCCCTGAACATACATCTCAGCTATCTGGGGGTCGGAGGTCAAAGCGAAAGTTTTAAAATATATATGAAGCTTAGTTCGCCAGTGTAAACCCCCCCCCCCCCTCCCGCGCCCACCTGCATAATAGGTAGAGTAGTTAGGGTTTTTTTTAATATATATTTTTTATTTTATTATAATTTGTCTTATTGTTATTATTATTACATATACATGTACTAGTATTCTATTGGCCCAGATAACAAGGTATTCACCTACATATTAATACATTAAAAACAAAATTCTAATTAAAAATAAAACATCGAAAAGAAATTAGGGTCGACTCCTTTTTTTAGTTAGGGTCGGGTTTCCGGAAACACACAATTGTTTTTGTTAGGCTTTGGCAACATGTAGTTATTATAATGATGAAAACACATGCACGCAGTAATGATAATTAATACATTAATCACCATGCCTTTTGTGACAGAAATAGAAATCATGACACCATGGTCGCCTCTTTCCTCACAATCCTAACAGCTATATTTCCCCATCCATGCCAAAGTTATTAATTATGACGTGTATAATCGAAATCGGCCAAGCGAAAACACCGCATGTCAGTGAGGTAGGTCTGTAATTAATTTGAGGGACGAGAAACACTGTAACTATGTCTTGACCTGTCCTAAAAGCGTTGAACTGCCGTGCGGTGCGAGCTAGTGAGGAAATAAGGAAGATGACATGGCACTATTATTGCAGTATATAAAAAAGGTCAACCACAGGCAATCATTATGGTGCATTCGGTGGAACTGCGACAGATAAGAACGTTCATAGCGCTGTTTAATCACTCATGTGCCTTCGTGTTTTAACGGAATAAAATATATAGCCGTTTGCTTTATGCTAAGAGGCCCAGTATATGCTACTATAATAAGGTTTATATGCAGAAAATCTTTAGGTGTGGAACTATAAAAGTCTTTGTAAACAGGTTATTGTGCAAGGTACCCTTGTAGGCTTGATTCAACTGATTTTTTTATATTCTGCATTTGGAATTTTAACCAAGTCAATACACAATATTATGCTCACTTTTTGGTTATAAGCTGAACTTGATTTTAAAACCATAATGATAATTTTGGAAGCATTCATTTCGTTATCTGCATTATGGATGAAGTATGCATATAGTGCATACAGGATTTAATAATTTACACATTAGACTGGTTATAATGTTCACTCTTTTTATCATTACTATCAGTTTTAAAATACCAGTTTACAATTAATTTTTCCAAGTGAATAATAATAATAATAATAATAATAATAATAATAATAATAACATCACGATAAAATATACATTTCTTCTTCTTCTTCATTTTTAAATTTTTTGAATACGAAATAGTTTTGTTTTCATAAAAAAGCTTTAGATTCGTTAGTGTCATGTCGTATGTCAATACAAATACAATAAAAAAACATGATTAATAAACAAGCTCGCCCCAACAAATGCATGATCTCATTATTTAGTGTATAAATGTGGCTATTCGTGTTATGAAAACCCACGCTACGACCAAAACAAAAGTCCATACATTTGCGTTGGTTAAAAATAAACAACAAGCATTGTTTTATTTCGTGTAACGTATTAATATGATGTCCTCCAACGCAGCTACAACTAGCACGTTTTAGCTTCACCTGTCAAGACGGTACAGCGTACGCCCAGATACTGCTAAATAAACTACGCTGATTCGTCGATATTTTATTTCCTTGCTACCGCATTTTAAAACGTGAAAATTATATTTTTAATATAAGTTACAAGTAAATGCGTCATTACATTTTTCTCTCATCAAGAGCAAATTTTGTTGTTTTGTTTTTGTTTTGCATTTGATTGGTCTTTTAGTATGTATACTGTATATATATATTGTTTGTTTGTATGTATGTATTTATGTATGTATGTATGCATGTATGTATGTATTGATATATGAATATATATATATATATTGTATGTATGTCGAGGTTGACTGTTACATACATAGATATTAACGCATTGACGCAGGGGATAATTAAATGCTTTCTGGCCTCACAAATGTCCCCATGCCGATGCTGGGACTCAAACCTATGGCACTGAATCGCAAGACTAACGACGATGCGCTCTGAGCTATCGAAGCATCGATAAAAAGAGTGTCATTTGACTTAACCACATGCATGGGGCCTGCAATCTATGCGATCGATCCCGCTTACGTGCATGAAACAGTGGGCAAACCTGGCACTGGCTAGTATGTATTGATATAAGAATATCTATATATTGTATGTATGTCGAGGTTGACTGTTACATACATATATATTAATGCACTGGCACAAGGGATAATTAAATCGTTTCTGGTCTCACAAATTGTTCCATGCTGGTGCTAATACTCGAACCTATGGCACCGAATCGCCAGCAATTTTGTAGATTTGCCACGATACATTTTAGGCTATTGAGGCATCCATAAACATTATGCTCTTTAACTCAACTATATGCATGTGGCCTACAAGCTACGCGGTCGATCCCGCTTACGTACGTGAAACAGTGGGCAGACCTGGCACTGGCTAGTATATAGTGATGTATGAAAGAAAGAAAGCAAGAAAGAAAGAAAGAAATGCTTTATTTAACGACGAACTCAACACATTTTATTTACGGTTATATGGCGTCAGACATATGGTTATGGACCACACAGATTTTGAAAGGAAACCCGCTGTCGCCACTTCATGGGCTACTCTTTCCGATTAGCAGCAAGGGATATTTTATTTGCGCTTCCCACAGGCAGGATAGCACAAACCATGGCCTTTGTTGAACCAGTTATAGATCACTGATCGGTGAAAGTGGTTTACACCTACTTCTTCAGCCTTGCGGAGCATTTACTCGAGGTTTGGAGTCGGTATCTGGATTACAAACCCCATGCCTTGACTGGGATCCGAACCCAGTACCTATCAGCCTGTTGACCGATGGCCTAACCACGACGCCGCCGAAGCCGGTTATAATGATGTATGAATATATATATATTGTATGACTGTTACATGCATAGATATTAACGCACTAGCGCAGGAAATAATTACATCCTTTCCGGCCTTACAAATTGTCCCATGCCGTTGCTGAGACTCGAACCTATGGCACCGAATCGTATGTATGTATTGATGTATGTGTGTGTGTGCGTGCGTTAGTGTGTGTATGTGTGTGTGTGTGCGTGTGTGTATGTTCGCGCATGCGTGTGTGTGCATGTTCGCGCGTGTATATATGTATGCATATGTATATCGCTATTATATTATATTTGTGGGCGCGCGTGCGTGTGTGCGTGCGTGTGTGTGTTGCGGGGATGGGACGTGCCCACTAGTACTTTGAAAGCAAAATGTTCCCCGCCAACATTGTAGCTTAATGACATGTTTGACACCAAATTCCAGCTAATGCATGTATATAATTATCCCCAATTTGCATTTCACCAGGAAACATGGCCAAATATAAATAATAATAATTAAAAAGCCGCACTAAAACGATGACTCATACAATGTTAGGTGTGTTAGAATATCAGCGGTAGAGCTGTCGACAGTGCTATTTCAGACGATAGGATGGGTTCACTCCACAGGACCCGGCTGTATTTTTAGTAAACCAGATAGTATTTTCAATTAACATCATTTTACACGCAACGTCCCACAGACTGGATATGATGACTCTATTATATACTAATCGTGGGTTCACCGAAAAGTTTTAATCCGTCGATTAAAGCGAGCACTCTACCCGCCCTCTCTTGTTCGTAAAGAGTGTCCTGCGGCTATAGTGTCTTATTAATAGTTTAGCTATTCGGAATAGCGGTAGGGAGTTATGTATTTCACTCCCTTTAACGATAAATGCCTGGGGCTCAATTTGCAAGTCTTTTTTAAAAATAGATCTTACACGCGTGTAACCACATACATATGTAATGCAAAAAAACATCTGTTTTTAGAAGAAGAAAAAAAACAGACTTCGTAAATCTAGCCCTTTAGTTTTAAAATGTCTGCTGTGTCATTAAAGGGACATACCCTAGTTTTTAAACACTAAGACATAATTTTTACTATTAGAGGCGGGTTTTTTTTTATAACTGAAATCATACTTTACTTAAATTTCATTGTTTAAAGTATCCATTTCCGTACATTCGAAGTGTTTTTGGTCATGCTGATGTTTTTTAATATCACAAAATGCATTTCTCATATTTTTAAAAAGGCACGTGCCCCTGAGAAGTAACAGTTATGTAGTCGAGTTTTATTCTATTTTAGAGGGTATTTCACCATTTCAAAGTCAACTACTCTTGTTTCACTCAATTGTAACTTGATCAAAATGTGTTACAGGTTTGTAAATTAAACTAAACTTAATGTTAATTTTCATGAACTGAAACTAGGGTATGTCCCTTTAAACACATAGTCCTTTCTTTTTCTGTCATCCATTTAGAATATTCACACTAAACTTATACTGGCTGCGAGATGCGCGTTTTGTCTCGTGTAAGCCTACGATAAGAGAACGATCAGTCTTTTTTCACCTCGTCTGGAGCAGTTTTATTATTGCAAAATGTTTTAAAATTGTGTAATATAATAATTATTTCCTACGTCAAGTGTTGTCTATATACAAATTTTAGTTTATACAATCGTCAAACATTTTAAAATTATTTACAATAAACAGGTGTGCTCCGAAAAGATTAAATAGAAAATCTTTATAAGAAAATAGCTCACAAACAGATTGCATTAGCAACTCCTTGACAAATGAATAGAATGTCTACAGCGCACTGAATAACCTGCATGTAAACCATACATTGTGACCTCTGTCAAATATTCACCATCGTGTCTGTAAAATGACTCTAAGTTTTAAACACTACGTGGAATTGTTCACTATTAGAGCCGTTTGGGATAGATGAAATAAAGTTAAACTTTGTTTTGTTTAAAGGGACATTTCTGAGTTTCCTGCTTTTTTAAGATGTATTCAACTAAAAGAGACTTTTTAATGATTTAAATTAAATATCAAATATATTTTTCTGCATAACATATTAGTGGCTGCATATTAAACGTGTTTCTGATCGTTGTAATATTTGTACTAGGTTAAATGTTCATTTTATTTCCTAAAATATGTACGAAAATATTTGAAAACAAAATCAACAAATTAATCGTATAAATATTTTATTAGTATGAAACATCTTACAATATAGCAAACTCAGGAATGTCCCTTTAAAGACACAGTTAGAGCACATTGATGTATCGGCTACTGGATGTCAAACATTTGTTAATTTTGACATATGGTCTTAGAGACGAAACCCGCTACATTTTGTTTCATTATTTGCAAGGGATCTTTTATATGCATCCTCCCACAGACAGAACAGCACGTACCGCAGCTTTGATAAACCAATCGCAATCGTGGTTTTATTGAAATAAGACATGACTTTGATTGTATTGTTTAGAAGTATTTCTAGTTATCATAGTGTTTCTAATATCACGAAATTAATTTTTCAAATTAAAACAAAATCCCGCACGTATCTCTGAGAAGTAACGGTTATGAAGACCAGAGCGCTAGTTTTATTTTTAGAAAGTATTTGCCTGTTTCAACATCACAGACTCTTGTTTCACTCTGTTGTAACTTTATACAAATGTGTTACTGATTTGTAGATTAACTAATCTTAGTGTCTATTTCCACGGGTTGAAACTACTTAAGTCCAGTGTGTGTGTGGCTTTAATGCTAATGTAATGTAATGAAGTGTAATGTCATCTGATATGATGCAATGTAATGCAATATAATGCAATACAATACACTACAGTACCATGCAATACAATGCAATGCAATACAATACAATATAATATATTATAATTGTAGCGTCAATGGACTCAGCTTTGTTATTTGTGTTACAAAAGACATAAATCAAAACACTACATCAATACATGCAAAATGTTACCAGTCTGTAGCACTTATGAGAACAGAACATTTCGAGTACAGTCTAGAGGTAAAACAAGGCATTTTATAATGCATGACGTCACAACAGCTAATGATTAATAAATCAATTTGGTGTCGATAAACAAAATAAACTTTTCTTTTACATTTGAATCCTTGAATTTGTGAAGAATTTGTTTAAATTATTTACGAACACCTCTTATCATCACTTTTGTGACAGTGATTCATGAGTTCATATTGTCATAGCTGTGTTTATCCTAATGGGCTCTGTCCGATACTAGCTGTGATTTAGTAAACTAGTCTGGGAGTGGCAGTCCTCTTTTGGCAGTGCAAGAGGACAGGCATCTCCAGTAAAGAATCTCGTTGGGAGAGGCTTTCTATAGACGAGACACGAGATAGAGAGTGTTGGAATCTACCACTATTTTGTCAAATACCCATTTGACTCTGCATTGTCAGAGACAAGGCTCTGGTTTATTAGGTTTTGTCGTACAGATTTCATTTGTTTTATCTGATGGCTTTCATATGTGATATGTTTGTTTATCAGATGTGTCTTTAAGCAGCACTCCCCTCTCCCACACACACACACACACACACACACACATTTTTAAGAAGTGAATTAGCTTCCTAAATTCCATGTCAAAACAATTCAACTTAATAATGTTGAAACTAAATATTTTGAGTTATTCACAATTATGCCAGATGACTTTTATATAATTAAGATTTTCTGTTTGAAACAGCTTTAAAGCTAATAGGTTATAAATGATGTGTATTATACAATGTCAAAGGAGTGTTCTGTTCGTAGCCTAAATTTGTTTTTAAATATAGCTGTATGTGAATTATTTATATTTCCACCATTCATCAAACGAGTCATATTAAACATCATGACTTTATCATATTAAACATCATGACTTTATCATATTACACATCATGACTTTATCATATTAGACATCATGACTTTATCATATTAAACATCATGACTTTATCATATTATACATCATGACTTTATCATATTAAACATCATGACTTTATCATATTAACTTGACGATAAGTTACTCATTACTTACAACCTTTTACTCAAATTATAATTTTAGTAAACCTCGCGTGTTTCTGGTCGTCTCTGTGTTTATAATATCTAAATAGTGATTTTATGCAAAATGAAAATGCAATAATTTTAATTGTTTTTGTTTGTTTGGGTTGTTGTTGTTTTGCGAGGGTCGGTATTGACACGTATTAGAAGTAATTACAAATACGTTAATCTTATACCATGACTACGACCCTAACGTCAGTAGCCAACAAGACAAAAAACCAACATCATTACTCGTAGATTAGCTTTTAAAATGCAGTAAACATCAAACCAAATCACCATTGTAGAACAGCTTTCAAAATGCTGTAAACAACAAACCAACATCACCACAGGTAGAACAGCTTTTAAAATTTAGTGAACACGAATACAACCTCACCACGTGTAGAACAGCTTTTAAAATGTAATAAACATCAGCCATGCAAGTTGAACATGTTTTAAGCAGCCACCGAATGAGAATTAAAACACGTGTAGGCCTTTTAGAAGATTTGAGTTCCTATTACAGATCAGTTATACCAGATGGTCTAAGCTTTATAAATACGTGATATTTTAAAGCTACATTCTCTGGTTATCATATTTAAACATCATGTACCAATATGAAATACAAGCTCAAATACACTTTCAAAAACCTCGTGTATTCGCTATGAACGGAGATTGTTAAAGTATACGCTTAATTCGTCGCCATGTTTTTTTTTGTTTTTTGTTTTTTTTGTTTAACGACGCACTCAACACATTATAAGTACGGTTATATCGGCGTCGGACATATGGTTATGTCGAGAAAAAAACACACCCAGTGGTTAGCTGACGGGGATCGATCCTAGACCGACCGCGCATCAGGCGGACACTGTACCACTGGGCTACGCTGCCCGCTTTGTAGGGTTCACTCAAAACATTGAAATAGAAATCTTTCGCTGTACGAAGAACGTTCGGTTGAGGATACGGTACTAGAGTCTTTCGTTAAAACCGGTTTGATCTTGACAATGTATTATCGACAATCGTACCTTCCTATTTCAAAATTAATATTTTATAAAGTGTTAGAAGAACTTTCAAAGTTTAGTTTGTATACTGTTAACACATTAATCTTGTATATATTTTTTCTAAATAAAATATACTAAAGTTGACAATAAACGTTTTCACTTCATAATTTTACGTGTTAAAATCGACAAATTCAAATAAATATTCTTTCGTTTGGAAATGGTAAAGTTAGGGTGTGGGGGTGTTTAACGACATGAAGGTAGACCATATTGATTTAATAATCGAGTGCGTCGTTAAATAAAATATATCCTATCCTTCCTTCCATTTTGACATATAATCCTAGAGAGGAATCGGGTGCACGTGCAAGGTATTGGAGGTCGAAGCCCTTACTTGCCTAAGCTTAAAGAAAATTGAAATGTATTTTCTGGGGGAGCATGGCCCCATATAAACGTCTATAATCCCAATCACGCTGAAATCCCTGCACACACGCCTTGAAAACACGCTACATTTTTGTTTAGCAAAGAATCGTTTATATGTACCATCCCACGGGCAGGATATCACATACCATGATCTTTATATACCCGCCGATGGGGATCGATCTTAGACTGGCCGCGCATTGAATGAAACTAACATATAGTCTTGAAAATTGTTACGTAACTCGAACACAGTATCCTCTTCCTCTACCCCTAGAGCGTTACGTAATTAGTAACACCCCTTACATGTAGCGCGTATGCCAACAGCTGGCCACTGTCAAAATTTCAAGGCAAATCCTCAACCAACCGACCCCTGGAAAGACGTTGTACCATACCACTATGGATATAAATATGTTTTGACGACTCCTCAATCAAGACAGTTAAATTTGTTAAATAATTGCGAAATCTCACGTGATTTCTTGTTGGGGAATTCCACACTTGTAATAAACCAATGAAAACCGAGATCGGTAGGAGCCCGTCACAAGTGCTCCACGTTCAAAATACTGGCTTTGGTTTTGACCTGGATAAACCAGCGTAATGAAACCAATGCGGAGTGCGGCGTCATATATGCACCAAACATAATTGGATTT
>JAECMU010115844.1:0-12283 GCA_016106625.1 Dracogyra subfuscus
ACATGGACACGGGGCAATTTCAAAGCAGACTTGGCAGCAACATCTGCCTTTTCGTTACCCCTATGCACTAAATATACAAACACCTTTATTAATGGTTTTAAAACGGTTATGGCAAGTATGGAAAGAACTAAGTTTTCTCAGCCATGTTGTTAAACCTGCATAGGGAAGTTTGTTTTATATTTCACTTACACTGGCTCAGTGTCATTGAACCTGCAGGGAAGTTTATGTTAAGACTTCATTTACACTGACTCAATGTCATTGAACCTGCATAGAAGTTTATGTTAAGACTTCATTTACACTGGCTCAGTGTCATTGAACCTGCAGGGAAGTTTATGTTAAGACTTCATTTACACTGGCTCAATGTCATTGAACCTGCATATAAGTTTATGTTAAGACTTCATTTACACTGGCTCAATGTCATTGAACCTGCATGGAAGTTTATGTTAAGACTTCATTTACACTGGCTCAGTGTCGTTGAACCTGCATGGAAGTTTATGTTAAGACTTCATTTACATTGGCTCAGTGTCGTTAATTCTGCAGGGAAGTTTATGTTAAGACTTCACTTACACTGGCTCAGTGTCATTGTAGCTGCATGGAAGTTTATGTTAAGACTTCATTTACATTGGCTCAGTGTCGTTGAACCTGCATGGAAGTTTGTGTTAAGACTTCATTTACACTGGCTCAGTATCACTGAACCTGCATGGAAGTTTGTGTTAAGACTTCATTTACACTGGCTCAATATCGTTAATTCTGCATGGAAGTTTGTGTTAGACTTCACTTACATTGGCTCAGTGTCGTTAATTCTGCAGGGAAGTTTGTGTTAAGACTTCACTTACACTGACTCAATGTCGTTGAAGCTGGTCTTGAGGAAGTTCCACGCCATGTCTCTGCCCCAGCGATTCTCGGCCACCGAGATGATCGTGACCCGGGTGTCTTGGGGTCGAACCTCGTCACGGTTCAATGACATCTGTAATAGTCTGAAACACAGGTCAAACAAGTAGAGTTAAAGTAGTCTGTGTCACCTAATGTTATGTTGAGTGACATCTGTAACAGTCTGAAACACAGGTCAAACAAGTAGAGTTAAAGTAGTCTGTGTCACCTAATGTTACATTGAGTGACAGCTGTAACAGTCTGAAACACAGGTCAAACAAGAAGAGTTAAAGTAGTCTGTGTCACCTAATGTTACATTGAGTGACATCTTTAATAGTCTGAAACACAGGTCAAACAAGTAGAGTTAAAGTAGTCTGTGTCACCTAATGTTACACTGAGTGACATCTTTAATAGTCTGAAACACAGGTCAAACAAGAAGAGTTAAAGTAGTCTGTGTCACCTAATGTTACATTGAGTGACATCTTTAATAGTCTGAAACACAGGTCAAACAAGAAGAGTTAAAGTAGTCTATGTCACCTAATGTTACATTGAGTGACATCTGTAACAGTCTGAAACACAGATTAAACAAGTAGAGTTAAAAGTAGTCTGTGTTACCTAATGTTACATTGAGTGACATCTGTAACAGTCTGAAACACAGATTAAACAAGTAGAGTTACAGTAGTCTGTGTTACCTAATGTTACATTGAGTGACATCTTTAATAGTCTGAAACACAGGTCAAACAAGAAGAGTTAAAGTAGTCTATGTCACCTAATGTTACACTGAGTGTCATCTGTAATAGTCTGAAACACAGATTAAATAAGTAGAGTTACAGTAGTCTGTGTTACCTAATGTTACATTGAGAGACAGCTGTAATCTGAATTATTTTTCTTCCATCCCTGGCCATGCAAGACAAATGTATTCCACAATGTCAGCCCATGCGGAATAAATCTGTCTTGCATGACCATGTGACTTCTATTGCTTGAGCTGATATTAACTTTGGGTGATGTCACGTAAACGGCAAAATATGCAAGAAATGCTTTTTATATTTCATAAAAAACAAGGAAACCTGCCGTCACAATGAAATTATACTATCATTTTCAGTTTATACTTTTAGTATAAACCATTTTTGAGTACGATCTTTACAATGGTTATGATTATTTTATTGTAAGATAAAAAATTCAAATGTAGGTTTTTCGTGTTTTCCTAACATGCTTATTTTTCATCTACTGGATGGGAGAAAAATAATCCTCCATTGTGTATCCATGTGGGACAGGGCTATTCCACCCTCAGGTACATAATATGATGTCAAGGATTCGGCAAACTACTCTTGATTCACTAATTTCAAAACCTACACTAGCTCTGGAATTTTCTTTTTGACCGACCATTCAAAATTGCACCCAATTTCTTCAACCGAATGTGCACACTTTTTCTCTTTGGCATAATACTTTGCGCCATTCAAAATTCCATAGCACCATCACCCCCACCCCTGCCTGCTACCGACCTGCCAGTGCAGGCGCTCCCTCCTCTCCCCTCCACCTTTTCCTGTCCTGGATGGAGGAGCCAAGGCCGGCTCTTGCACCCAGGACAGGCGTGCGCTACAACAGCTTGTTCTGAATGTGCAAGTAAAGCCCTATGTCCTGACCTGACTCGGCAAGCCTCATCCCTGACAACAAATTATGTACCCTCGGGTGGAATAGCTCTGTCCCACATGGACACATATGAAGGATTCTTTTAATATGTATCTGTGTGGGATATATCCTTCCTGTCCCGGAATCCGTCAAAGGCAAAGTCAGAGGCTGAATCCAGGATAGGCGTGCCTGAACATCTGTGGATAAGGGCACGTAAATAGAGTTCCCAGTCCCAGTGGGATATATTACATCCAGAGGTACATGATGAGTTGTTAGGTGAGGCTTGCCAAGTCCCACACATCTCAAATTACATGCAAGTATCTGAGGGTAGAATTAGTTCTCCATTGCACATGTGACGATGTTACTTTAAAACATACCTGTTTAGCAGTGAGGGCTCTTTGGTACATGACAGAGCATGTCGCAGCCTGGCTTTTTCGGTACTGGATGTTACTTCATGATATATGTCGTACACAAACTGCCATTCATTCCAACTCCCTTCCATCACCGCGGTACAGTAGAATATACCTCGGAGGTTTGGGTTGATCCTACACAAAACAATAGCCAAGATAACAGTAACAGTATTAGTATTAACAATGAAAGAAAGAAATGTTTTATTTAATGACACACTCAACACATTTTATGTACGGTTATATATGGCATCAGACATATGGTTAAGGACCACACAGATATTGAGAGAGGAAACTTGCTGTCACCACTTCATGGGCTACTCTTTTTCGATTATCAGCAAGGAATCTTTTATATGCACCATCCCATAGACAGGATAACACATACCACAGCCTTTGATGTACCAGTCATGGTGTACTGACTGGAGTGAGAAATAGCGCAATGGGTCCATTGACGGGGATCAACCAACCACACATTAAGTGAAAACTGTTACACTGTACTGCTATCATATTGTACTGCTGTCATTACACTGTACTACCAACAGTTACATTGAACTGCCATCATCACATTGTACTACCAATATTTGTACACTGTACTGCCATCATTACATTGGTTTATCAACACTATTACATTGAACTGTCATCATTACATTGTACTACCAAGATTTGTACATTGTACTGCCATCATCACATTGTACTAGCAACATTGTTACACTGTAGTGCCACAATTACACTGTACTACTAACACTGTTGCATTGTACTGCCATCATTACATTGTACTACCAAGATTGTTACACTGCACTGCAATAATTACATAGTACTACCAACACTTTTACTTTGTAGGCCTACTGCCATGATTACATTGTACTACCAACATTGTTACACTACTACCATGATTACATTGTACTACCAACATTGTTACACTACTGCCATCATTACATTGTACTAGCAACATTGTTACACTGCACTGTCATGATTACATTGTACTACCGACATTGTTACACTGTACTGCCATGATTACATTGTACTACCAACATTGTTACACTACTACCATGATTACATTATACTACCAACATTGTTACACTATTGCCATCATTACATTGTACTACCAACATTGTTACACTATTGCCATCATTAGATTTTACTACCAACATTGTTACACTATTGCCATCATTACATTGTACTACCAACATTATTACACTACTGCCATCATTACATTGTACTACCAACATTGTTACACTGTACTGCTGTACTGTTAAACTGACCAACTGTACACTGCATGTCACATTCTTTTAACTTAGGATTAACAGTAACTACTACAGTTTAAATGTAACTTACAGATTTGTGGCATTATTTTGCATCCATTGGCTAAACTTTTCAGTTGCATTTGAGATGCATTCCACATTGCCATGACGACAGGCCTGGTTAATTATTTGTGTGCGTGCAAATCTGAAAAACAAATGAAAACAAATCTATATAAATATTAAGACAGGTTTGCTAAAGAGAAAGTAAATGGACAAATTTAAAGGCATATAGTTACAGACCACTGACCTATTTAAAGGCATATTGTCACAGACCACTGATCTATTTAATGGTCTATCAAAGTATTATCTGAAATTTTTTTTAAGATCTGTCCCTAAATGTACTTTATTCAACCATTTTCATAACCACCATACTTTATTTATTAATGATATTTGGTAAAAATAACTGAATTATGGCAATGGTCCCTAATTCAAATATTAAAATTGCCGAGAGGGTTGACATGGATTTCACTCCATCATGGTTCAGTTAAGGTGATGCAATAGCTAGATTTGGTTTCCCAACAATTAATCTTAATTTTTAGTTATTATCAATTTTTAGAGAAATGAGGTCCTTAAATCTGTGACAGTATGCCTTTAAAGGGACATACCCTAGTTTCAGTTCATGAAAATTAACATTAAGTTAGTTTAATTTACAAACCTGTAACACATTTTAATAAAAAAATTTTTTTTTTTTTGGTTTATTTAACGACGCACTCAACACATTAAATTACGGTTATATCGGCGTCGGACATATGGTTATGTCGAGAAAAAACCCCAGTGGTCAGCTGACGGGGATCGATCCTAGACCGACCGCGCATCAGGCGGGCACTGTACCACTTGGCCACGCTGCCCGCTACATTTTAATAAAGTTACAATTGAGTGAAACATGAGTCTGTGACTTTGAAATGGTGAAATACCCTCTAAAATAGAATAAAACTCGACTACATAACTGTTACTTCTCAGAGGCATGTGCCTTTTTAAAAATATGAGAAATGCATTTTGTGATATTAAAAAGCATCAGGATAACCAAAAACACTTCGGAATGTATGGAAATGGATACTTTACACAATAAAATTTAAGTGAAGTATGATTTCAGTTATCAAAAAACGCCTCTTAATAGTCAAAACTATGTCTTAGTGTTTAAAAACTAGGGAATGTCCCTTTAAAGTCTTGCAATTACTAGCCCATTAATTGTCTGCTGTGTGAGAATTATGGGTGTAAAAAGCTGTTGGAGGGAATGTGATGTCATACATGTAACTATAGATTTTCCAATACACTATGATTTGTTTTCAAATTGCTTGTGACTTTTATTATGGGTATGTAGTTCATAGTATAATTATTTTATAATTCAAAACAAACATTCTGAAACATGGGTAGAATCCCTTTAAAATACAAAGTCAAAATAAGCTTGTAATATTACTATATTATACATACATGTCAATCATAGGCATGTTGTCTGTAATTTCAAAGCCCAGAGTCTTCAGTGGAAAACTAACTGCGTTACGGATAAATTGCTGAAAATAAAACATTGTGACAACAAAGTTCTGGTGCAGATTTACGCAACAACCCAAAGTATTAGTTTTGTTTAAATATGGTGAGGAGTCTTGTTTATCAACACAACTGCACTACCTTATGATATACTAAAAGGCAAAACGTTATTGTGACACACAAAAGACAAAGATAATTGATGATAAGTTTTTACTGCTGTGTATGAAACATTATAATATGGAAAGAGAAATGTCCAAAGGTATGGAAACGAGCAATAGTCCATGAAAAAGGTGCACCTGCCATTTGCAAATGAGCCACATCACTAGAGGGTGTCCAGAGAGAAGTTCACACAGTAGCGAAAGTGTCCACCTTGAGCATTGCTACAAGCTTGGCACCGTCGTCGCATTGAGGCCACTAAACACTGGAGAACGTTTCTGGGAATGCTATTTCAGATCTGAGGAAGGATTAGCCAGAGTTCCTGCAGTGTTGTTGGAGGATTCGGAAGTTGTCGCAAGCGTATACAGGGACGGTCGCTGACCTGGTTGTTTTATTGATATCATTGCCATAAGTGCTATATGGTGTTTCTGTGGATGTTGAATAGACGAGGTCCCAGATTCAAGCATTCCTATGTCTCGCCATCTGTCATTTTCACTGAGGCATGGCATGATGAAATTGCATCAGTTCACTAATGGTGTGTTTCTGACTTCTGGACTTCTGAAAGCTGCATAGAGTGGCAATGATTTATGACTGAATGTCTGGCCTTCTACGGTAAACACTGGACAGGATTTTTCACGAATATTCCATGTTTCTTGCACAAAGCATGCAATCACTGCACCAACTGCTTGGTTGCATTTCTTTGAGCTGTTTCATGCACATTTTCTCTGGTTTACATCCATAAATCCATTTACAAATTTATTACTCCAAACAATCCATGTCACAATAGCGTTTGGCTTTGAGTACGCATTAATGTTATAGATTCCTCATCCATTTCTCTTTAAAACCTTAGAGGACATGTAATGCTTAAGAAGACATTGTTGCTGCCATCAAAAAACTAATACATAAATGTGTACTGTATTTCAAGCTTTTTTACTTTATAAAGATGTGCATATGCACAATCTGTCTGAGATCGATCCTCATCGATTGGCCCATTCAGCTATTTCTCATTTCAGCCAGCTATCCATGACTGGTATATCAAAGGCAGTGGAATGTGCTATCTTGTCTGTGGAATAACACATATAAAAGATCCCTTGTTACTGATGGAAAAATTTAACAGATTTTCTCTCTAAAAGTATGTGTTTATAAATCACCAAATGTTTGAAATCCATTGGCTGATGATTAGTAAATCAATCTGCTCTAGTGGTGTCATTAAAGAAAACAAACTAACTTTCATAGAGATTACAAGTATCTTAAGGGTTCTGCTAATTTAAGCCCCAACAAATGTTCATATATGTTCTAAATTCAAGGGACATAACTGTAAAAAAGCCATGAAAGTCAAACTTGATCTGTAACTGTACGTGACACTGCTATACAAACAGTTTCAGATAAATATCTAAAGGCTTTTCAGGAAAAAAGTTAGAAAAACTATTTTGGACAGATAGACAGAAAGACTAATAAAATATAATAATATGCAATGCAGGACAAATGTCTATTTGTTTTATTCATCCACATAAATTACATTTATATACATACAGGTATATACATATACACACTTTTTGAAAAATATATCTTATCAGTATAGGTAGTACTAAAACAAATAACTTCCGGCTGGGTCAAAGTTCGAGGTGCACCAAACTTTTGATAGAGAAGCAAACACCACAAGTCCTGTGATTGGTTATAAATGTGTGTGAGTTTCATCTGAATAAATAAATATGCAATTTTATTTCATCTAGTACCAATGTGCCAAGTAGCCTTGTGCTTGAAACATGTATGGGGTACCTGTAAAAAAAAGTGCTCAAATTTTGTGCGGAACTAGGGTAGTCATAGACGCTACCCGTTATCTCAGAACCGAGCAGCTTAACCCCCAATTTTCTCTGGATCACTTGAAGTGTGAGGGGTGGTAGTATTTATATCTGTGGCGTTTATGTTGATTGATACGCTGCAGGTAGGAGTTTTAGCCACATTGGTTACTATTGTCGTCTATGGGATTTGATTTGGTGGTATACACCCTGTAATGGTTTGTAGGTGAACTCCGATGGTAACACACCTGTAATGGTTTGTATGTGAACACTGATGGTAACATACCTGTAATGGTTTGTAGAGGTCACTCCTGTCCAACATGGATTCAATGTAGGTGAACTCTGATGGTAACATACCTGTAATGGTTTGTAGTTGGACTCCGATGGTAACACACCTGTAATGGTTTGTATGTGAACACTGATGGTAACATACCTGTAATGGTTTGTAGAGGTCACTCCTGTCCAACATGGATTCAATGTAGGTGAACTCTGATGGTAACATACCTGTAATGGTTTGTAGTTGGACTCCGATGGTGACACACCTGTAATGGTTTGTAGGTGAACACTGAAGGTAACACACCTGTAATGGTTTGTAGGTGAACACTGAAGGTAACACACCTGTAATGGTTTGTAGGTGGACTCTAATGGTAACATACCTGTAATGGTTTGTAGAGGTCACTCCTGTCCAACATGGACTCAATGTAGGTAAACTCACGGATGAACGCTTGCCACGGATTGTAGTGTAGTTCATTCTTTAGGTAACTCAAGGTATCCAGAGCAATGGTTTGGTTTAGGAGTCCAGCCCTATATTAAAACAACAACATGTTATGACGCGACAGTCTTTCAGCTTGGAATGATCAGATGCCATATAAATGTAAATAAAATGTGTTGAGTGCATCGTTAAAGAAAACATTTCCTTCCTTCTTGGAATCATAGGCATATCGGGGGGTGGGTGGGGGGGGGGGGGGGAGATAAAGACAGTAGTAGAACAATGGCCTGAGATAGAACTGGCTGCACAATCACTTGTTTGACAGAATATAGTTTACACAAGTTTTAGAGGCCTGCATAGTTTAGTACCACAGTTCAAAGTCACTCTAATCGAATACCCAGTTTGTTTTGTTTAACAACACCACTAGAGCACACTGAGTTATTGATCATTGACTATTGGATGTCAAACGTTTGGTCATTCTGACATAGTCTTTGAAAGGAAACCAGCTACATTGGAAGTGGCACAGAACTCTTTTTCTTTTCTTTTATTAATTTTTAATATTTGTTTTTAAGCCCACCCCATGCTAAGATCATAATGAGTTGTCTTGTTCCCTGGGGTTATTTTTTCAGTCAAATACGATAATCGTACTATGACAATAATAAAAACCATTCTGATCATACAATAAAACAAATATCTTATTGAACATAGGTTTAATGGGACATTCCTGAGTTTGTTACAATCTTTAACATGTTATCGACTAACATAGACAGTTTGACGACAGTAATTACATATTGAATATATTTTTCTGCATAGAATATTAGCGGCTGTATATTAAACGTGTTTCTGATCATTGTAATATTTGTACTAGGTTAAAAATCATTTTATTTCCTAAAAAATATTTTTTCGTACATACGAAATTATTTGAAGACAATTTCCAGTTTTAGCTTCTTACAAATATTAAGAGGACCAAAAACACACTGAATATACAGACACTGATATGCTAAACAATAAAATATATTTAATATGTAAGTTTAATCGTAGAAATATTTTATTAGTCGAAAACATTTTACAATGGACCAAATTCAGGAATGTCCCTTTAATATAAAATCTCATAAGCTTCGTTACGTGTTTACTCCATTAATGTCATATTGTCGATCTCTAGCCAAGGTACTCGGCATTCTGTTAATTGTACAAAATTCAACTAACTTTCCACAAATAAACTGTGTTATTTAAAGTTTTATTAATCATAATATACTAATGTAATAAGAAATAAATATAGTTGTTTTCCCATGTTATATAATGCACTTGTTCACAATGGGCAAGATTCCTACCACTCTACCACAATAGAAAGAAAGAAATATTTGTATTTAATGACACACTCAACACATTTTGTTTACGGTTATATGGCGTCAGACATTTGGTTAAGGACCACACAGATTTTGAGAGGAAACCTGCTGTCGCCACTTCATGGGCTACTCTTATGTCGATTACCAGCAAGGGATCTTTTATTTGACAGGCAGGATAGCATAAGTCATGGCTTTTGTTGAACCAGTTATGGATTACTGGTCGGTGCAAGTGGTTTACACCTACCCATTGAGTCTTGCGGAGCACTCACTCAGGGTTTGGTGTCGGTATCTGGATTAAAAATTCCATGCCTCGGCTGGGATCCGAACCCAGTGCCTACCAGCCTGTAGACCGATGGCCTAACCATGACGCCACCGATGCCGGTAAAAAAAAAGAAATAGAGAATAAATAATTAAATACATAATATATAAATAAATAAATAAATAAATAAATAAATAAATAAATAAATAAGTAAATAAGTAAATAAATAAATAAATATATAAATATATAAATAAATAAACAATGATTTTGAATTTCAAATGTCTTACTTTGCAAGGTTCATGGCATCATTAATAATCTGACCTCGGTTGATTGGGTGAATAACCTGAGAAAAAACAAAAAACATTTGATAATCCTCACAGCTATTAAAACTCACTCAGTGTGATAGTGAATATCAGGAAATAATCTTCACAATTTAATAAGCCATTAAAACTCACTCAGTGTGATAGTGAATATCGGGAAATAATCCTCACAATTTAATAAGCCATTAAAACTCACTCAGTGTGATAGTGAATATCGGGAAATAATCCTCTCAATTTAATAAGCCATTAAAACTCACTCAGTGTGATTGTGAATATCAGGAAATAATCCTCACAATTTAATAAGCCATAAAAACTCACTCGGTGTGATAGTGAATATCAGGAAATAATCTTCACAATTTAATAAGCCATTAAAACTCACTCAGTGTGATAGTGAATATCGGGAAATAATCCTCACAATTTAATAAGCCATTAAAACTCACTCAGTGTGATAGTGAATATCGGGAAATAATCTTCACAATTTAAAAAGCCATTAAAACTCACTCAGTGTGATAGTGAATATCGGGAAATAATCTTCACAATTTAATAAGCCATTAAAACTCACTCAGTGTGATAGTGAATATCGGGAAATAATCCTCACAATTTAATAAGCCATTAAAACTCACTGAGTGTGATAGTGAATATCGGGAAATAATCCTCACAATTTAATAAGCCATTAAAACTCACTCAGTGTGATAGTGTATATCAGGAAATAATCCTCACAATTTAATAAGCCATTAAAACTCACCCAGTGTGATAGTGAATATCGGGAAATAATCTTCACAATTTAATAAGCCATTAAAACTCACTCAGTGTGATAGTGTATATCAGGAAATAATCCTCACAATTTAATAAGCCATTAAAACTCACCCAGTGTGATAGTAAATATCGGGAAATAATCCTCACAATTTAATAAGCCATTAAAACTCACTCAGTGTGATAGTAAATATCAGGAAGTAATTCTCACAATTTAATAAGCCATTAAAACTCACTCACTGTGATAGTGAATATCAGGAAATAATCCTCACAATTTAATAAGCCATTAAAACTCACTCAGTGTAATAGTGAATATCGGGAAATGAATCCAGTACCTACCAGTGTGCCATTGAGACCAGGAATAACAGTTATGAGCTTACATTTATAACTTATCCATGATATCTAGGTTATAGACCCATTTGACATTTTCAATTATTAACTTGTTTGCAAGCCAACAAGACCTGTATACCTGAGCGTAATGTTTTCAAATATTTAGTTAAAATGTAAATTAAGTCAAAATACATTTGTGCTAACCATGATGACATAATAATAATAATAAAATCTTTATTTATAGAAGGTAACTCAGTTAGTTCTAGATTATTCTCCCCTGAGGCCTTCTTACCAATTATAACAATAATAATAACGTTAATCATATTAATTATTAAAAATAAAAACTAACAAAACCATACATGTCATGGCTTGTAGAATTTTTATAAAATCTACTAGCCATGGGATCAGAGATTAAAAAAATTTACTAGCCACAATTAAAAATTCACTAGCCCCACTTTACTTTAATTTACTACAATTTTACTAATTAATATAGTAATAATCAGATAATATGTAACTTAAAGAGGGAGATAGAGCTTAAAAACATTAACATTGGGTGGTGGTGGTGGGGATAGGATATTAATATTTACAAAATAGACTTAATTGCAGCATTTGACCTCTTTATTTCCACTAGCCGTTGGGCATGGCAATAGTAATTATTTACTAGCCCAACACTTAAATTCACTAGCCATGGGAGTGGGGCTACCATAATCTAGAAGCCCTGCATGTATACAATATATATAAAAGATATTAACATCATTAGGTAAACTCTTCCAGATACCAACTCCAGAAAATTGAAAACATGTATCGTATTAGTAATGGAGGTGACTTTAGAACTGAGATTGACTAAATATTGAATTTAAAGGGACATACCCTAGTTTTTAAACACTAAGACATAGTTTTGAGTATTAGAGGCGTTTTT
>JAECMU010115861.1:4168-19072 GCA_016106625.1 Dracogyra subfuscus
TATAGAGAGAAAACATTGGTGTCCATTATTACGCTTCAGATTATCAAACCATAATCTTCCAATTGAAATGGGCAGATGGAAAAATGTAGCACTACAAAATAGAATGTGTCCATTGTGTAATAATTACGATATCGGAGATGAGTTTCATTATAAATTTACATGTTTGTTTTTTAAGAATGAAAGAAAGCGCTACTTACCTTATTTTTGTCAGTCTAAATCAAATATATATAAATTTTATAAATTATTCAACTCTAAGAAAGCTGGTGTCCTTAGAAAACTTTCTATTTTTTGTAATCTAATTATGAATACTTTCAAATCCTCTGGCTGATATTCTGTGTATTTTTTTGTATTTATTATGTATAGATATTTATTGTATTTATGTACATTTATGTACACCCACCATCTTGTTACAATTATATTGACTACTGTATGTATATATATCCTCATATACCGTATATGTAAATAAAGTTCAGTTCAGTTCAGTCACCAAACTCCCCATACAGCACCCCGCGCGTGTCGCCCAGAGCTGTTGACACATCGTTGTTTGCTGCCATTGTCTTATTATTGTTAGGGCTTACTACACACTGACAATACCCTTGGTCTTTGGCAACGAACTCACGCGCCCACTACAAATCTTAGCAGTTGTCACGGTCAGTACAGTTGTACAGGTACAGTGTCATGCTTCAATGAACAACATACATGCATGTGAGAAATCTGCTTTATATGTAATAAATACTTTCTTAGTGTTCATCAGTGTTCGTCAGATTGATTTTAACAATCATAGTCTATAATATGACGCTACAATTTCTGTTGCCTATTCGTCCCGAGAATTCTCCTGTAGACAAGTAAAATGCAGTGCACGTTACAGTCCCTAGAATACTAGAGATTACTTTTTAACACCTATACTATTTAAAACATAATTTTCAATTGTTCATCAATATCAATAATGTATATAGGTACAACCTAAGTAATTTCAGTTCACCTCAGTTCACCTCTTCCATTGTGAAGGTATGTAAAGGTAACGTTCGAATCATAACTCTATAATGAATAATGTTAAAACTAATATTAAACCATAGTACTAACTTTTAATCGTATACCAACTCCCATAATATAATGAATAATGTTAAAACTAATATTACGACATAGTATTAGCGTTTATACATATACCAATTCCCATGATATAATGAACAATGTTAAAACTAATATTAAAACATAGTATTATCATTTAAACCTTTACCAACTCCCATAATATAATGAATAATATTAAAACTAATATTAAAACATAATATTTGCTTTTAAAATAAAAATAAAATAGTTTGAATGTGGTTAATATTTTACAGAGGGCCTCGTTGATTACCGAAAGTGACTGAAGCGAAAACACTTTCTCCGTTTCCATGATAAACCTCGTGGCTAGCAAAAAACTATCGGAGACCACCAAACACTTTAAGAAAATGGAATAAGATAGAACATTCAATTTAGCGTCACTCATCATAATATACAGGAGGATATTTGCAGCGATTCCGAGTACAACTATAGGCAATATAACTGTCCATAAATGCCACCCATCGACAGGCGGTTTATCTCCTCCGTTATTAGAATAGTTTCCATCAGTCAAGTCGTCAAGACCCATAGTAGTCTCTATCAATCTGGATGTTTCGTTCAGAGTAAGCTGCTTATATGTTGAGATTTGCATCATTTGTATTGTTTTTCTGCAAAGTAAAACATCATAATTATCGTAATCGTCATTTTCGTCACCATTGTTATAGTAATTATTTTTTTTTTTAATTGAAGCACAATGTGTATTTGTAATTGGGTATCATTAGCGTGGTGGTTATGACGTCTGGTACAATACAAATATTACAGAACACATTTTCGTTTCTGTCGGCAAAACGTAAAGGATGGTAAATCGGCGATGTTGGAAAGATATAACTTAGTTTGACAGTAAATCGGAAATATACGATGTAGGAAACTGAAAACATAAAGGAGAATGACAGTAAATTGGCGATGTTTAAAAGTCATAAAGCAGAATGGCAGTAAGTTGGCGATGTAGGAAAGATATAAAGGAGAATGGCAGTAAGTTGGCGATGTAGGAAAGACATACAGGAGAATGACAGTAAATCCGCGATGTGGGAAATGCAAGTTGATATGATGCTAATTAGGGCAAAAGGGAAAGAGAGAAGTTATAGTTTGACAGTAAATTGGCGATATTGTAAGGACGAACTGGAAATATATAACTATTAGAAAACGAGATTCATTAATATGACGACATATTTAGCAATAGTAGCTTGGTATTAAATCAGGGTCCCGTTCCACGAAGCGATTTAACACTGCTGTCGTATTTATACTTACCATCGCGACCTTAACTATTTTCTACGATCGCAAACTCGTTCCACGACGCGACATAGCTTACTATCGTCGTTCATACTTACTATCGCGACCTTAAAGGGACATTCCTGAGTTTGCTGCACGTTTTAAGATGTTATCGATTAACAGAGACTTTTCAACTATTGTAATTACATATCAAAAATATTTTACTGCATAAAATATTAATATCTGTATACTGAATGTCTTTGTGATCGTTCTAATATGTATGCAAGGTTACATTTTACTTTATTTCTTAAAATATTATTTTTTCGTACGTACGAAATTATGTAAAGACGAAATCCAGTTTGGGCCTCTTACAAATGTAACCAGGTTTTTATATGGCAGTTTAACTAATTGTATATTTTCAGTTTAATTATTCAGGATAAACGTTATTATTGAACTAAACATATACATTGTGTTCAATATTAACTATGACATCAGCTTTCCAATTGTCAATTTCCCATTCATGTCGAGCAATATTCCTTCTGCTCCAGCTTTTGGTGTCTACATTTCACAACTTCTGAGATACCTAAGAGCATGCTCATCATATGCCGATTTTAAAGACAGACATGTCATTCTGGTACAGAAGTTGTTTGATCAGGGTTATAACATCGAGGGACTCCTGAAAGCTTTCAAAAGGTTTTATGGTCGACACTGTGAAGCCATTTCACGATATGACGCATCATTGACAAAAATGATGTCTGATGCAATACCCTATTTTGACCTTGTACATACATTTTCATCTTTTTGGTGAAAATGTTGTATTTTACCTTATGGTGGACTTTATGGCTGCGGGTTGTGCTCATGACGGGTGCCACCGGTGGGGCAGGATATGCTCATCTGATATCATTACCGTTTTATGGTGATTCATGAGCTCATGCAATCAGTCACATGTATTCCACTGATCTCTGTCCTGTGCACATTTGGTTTCGCAGAGCTGGTCTTGGGAGTGGCAGTCTTCCTGGAGGCAGCGCAGGAAGGACGTGATGCGCTGTGCTAGATCTCCTTGGGGACTGTCAGTCCTAAGGACAAGTCACCCGACGGTGGATCATGGAAATTATCACGGCTTTGCCTAAACGTCCCTTTGACTCTGCACACTGCAGAGATATGCACCTGACCACGGATACGGTTTTGTCGTTCAGATTAATATTATTATTATTTTTTTATTTTTTTTTAACGACGCACTCAACACATTATAATTACGGTTATATCGGCGTCGGACATATGGTTATGTCGAGAAAAAACCCAGTGGTTAGCTGACAGGGATCGAGAACAGATTAATAATTGTTTACAAAAAAATCTTAATTTATTGACATATGTAGCCTTATTGATAATCCAATGTAGTCATATTATTATAATTTGGTAAACTCTAAGCTGACATACACATATGACATGACATGACCTGACCTGACAGTGACCACCTGACTGACCGGGGTCTTGTATGTTTTTCCTGCTCCTTGCACTTCCTAAGATCTCAGAGAGAGGGAGACATCTTTTGTATGTGGTCAACCTAGCTACAGGCTGTGTTTTTCAAGGTTGGTGAAAATCACTTTGAGATGTTGCTGGTGAGTAACATTATAAATATAATAATGTATACATGTATTTGATTATACCACCTATATTTAATCATGTCGGCAGTTATCCCTTAAGAAGTTATCACTTGAGATAACTTCAGTATTTTTCCCTATTTTTTATGATGGATATATTCTTGTTTTTAAGTTTGATGGAATGGAATAAATAACAACTTGTAACAATGTGAATCCACTAGGTGTTGTTTTATTTTGGATAACCATCCCGAGGTTACATTTGGAGCCCAACGTGTTAACCTTCTGTCAAACCAGCGCATCAACAGGGACGACGTTAGGACGACGACGTCAAGAGGCTCGCAGCCAGTTTGTCGAACTGACACGACCTGTTTCCTAGGTGTCAGTCACGACCAGAATTCTTTGGACGGTTGGGACCAGTTTCTTCTTGCGGTTAGGACCAGCGTTTCCTATGGGTGAAGATCTGTGTCTCGTGTGTTTAACCCTATTCTCAAACCTCAGTGCGTTGCGAATAGCGCCGAGTTGAGATTTCTTTTTAAAATAGTGTGTGTGTGTGTGTGTGTGTGTGTGTGTGTGTGTGTGTGTGTGTGTGTGTGTGTGTGTGTGTGTGTGTGTGTGTGTGTGTGTGTGTGTGTGTGTGTGTGTGTGTGTAGGCCTACAAACTCTAAGAAACTGTTTACAACTGTGCACGTCGCGAGTTTCGAACAAGCCACCGATGTGTCACGCGTGAGTGATTGATGTTCATTATGTAGAACTGTTGTGCTGTGACAATGTGAACGTTTCATCATTCATGCGCCGCGAGACTTTCCAGCAAGTGTAGATATGTATGTATGTATGTATGTAATTAGTTTGCTTTTTAATGTTTAAAATGTCATTAAGTGTGTCCAAAGCGCACTGGGAGCTAACGGAAACTACCTGAGAGCAGCATGGGCGCAATGCAATCTATCTGAGCGTGTCGACAGCGTAGAAAGACCGAGTTGGTATCGCCGTCTGCCCAATCTGCGACTGAAGTACGTCAGAAGTAGGACCGCTGTGCCACGGGGCTGCCAGTGTGACTATGTCGCTCCTGATGCGTCCATGGCGTTTTTACGAAGCTTGCTGTAGGTTCAAAGAGTGTTTACAGTGCGTGTATAGTGCCTTAGGTGATGGACTTCTGGAGGATGCTGGAGATAATTTACATGAAGGCTGATCAGGAAGGTCAGACTGGGTGCTGGCTGCAGGGCTTGCAGACCTGGAAGGATTCTCAGACTCAGGTGTGGTGGGTGGTTCAGGCTGTGAACACGACCTAGTCGACCCTCGAGCCCTGACTCGACCTCTCTGCACTGGAGCCTTGCTGCCCTTAGCATTTGGCATGATTATGTGAGAGATGATCTTTCTAATCGTAGCGGCTACAACTGGACTGATCTCCTGAGGTCGAGCTCGCTGTATTTATAGGCGGAGCGCGTGCGTGGTCCAAACGTAGGAGAACATAGTGGCAACGTAGTGAGAGCGCAGTGACATCGTAGCAAAATCGACTTGGTCGCAACGAGATCGCATACAGCGTAGTAGGAGCGCAGTAATAGCTCGCCGATAATCAAACTGGGAACGTATAGGATCGTAGTGAGAACGTAGTGAGAGCGCAGTAAGCGAGTCAAGAGCGTACTGTGTACTACCTGCCTAATACATTTCACACATTTCTGTCAGTTTTCCACGATCAGTCTGCGCTTTTCATGAAAAATGCAACGCAGTGAGGTCGCCGTGGGCTCGCACTCCGGTGTGACGGGTGTATAACTGTATAACTTGATCTGTTTTGGCTGAGATTGAGTGAATTGAGAAGTAGTTTTAACCATGCAGTTGTGATAACATAGTTTTAGACAGTTGGAATTTTGTAGTTATTATTCGACCGTGTGTAATTAAAAATATTAATATTGTAATTGGTTATTAATTAACCAGTTCTAATTATTTGAAATAGCAATACTGTTACTAGACTGGTCTTTGACTGGTTTATTATTATTATATATTTTTTCTCTTTCTCGAATGGCTATATTAATTTTTTTTTAATAAAGTATTTGCTGTTGAAAAAACAAATGGTTTTAATTAAATTGGTTAATAAAAAAAAGGAATATTTTCATAGTTTATTTTGTATTACATAACAAAAGTTTTAAATTATTATTGTCTCTCTCAACCTTTCTTCCTAAATGTCTATTCCTACTTAGTAATTAGACACATACCCTACACTCTACTATTTGACTGATACTCATTGGACAGATACTAAATGGACAGATTAATATGCATTTACAACATTATGATACAATTTGTTTTCAGTTGAGGAGTTGCTAATCTGTCGATAGTGATTTTCAATACCAGATTTACAACCAATTTGGTTAACAAGTAGTATAAACCATAATTTTATTGTTATTATATATTATTTTATGATTATGTCCGAACATTGAACATTGTTTTGATTTCAGGTGGAGAGTTTGCATCAACACTTGAGTATTATAAAGACTGAGTACATGTATGGTTGCATAATTTATTTAATTTATTTTCAGTGTACACGTACATTCAAATTTATAGAGTTTATAATTCTATTCATTTGTGATTTGATAGTTCATTGCCTATAATTGACTGATGATTTTATTGTACATTTGAAAAGTGGCTAGGTAGTGCTGTAACTGATAGTTAATAACTTTATTTCAGGTTAAGTTATTGAGATTTGGTGTTTCACTATTTAGTTGTGTACAAATGTAATCACTTTAGAAGTGGTGATAAATACATGCATTACAATTAATTTATGCACGTGAAGGTTATTAGGTTGTATATGTAGTCTATCATAGGGTGGTTATAACCAAATGTGATAGTCGGTATACCTACATCTGTTTCCTGGTTGATGATTTATGGTTTAGCTAGAGCTTTCAAACTGTTTAGTCAGGGTGAAACTAATGTTATCGGTATTTGAGTGTTGGAGAGTGACAATTTTGTGTTTCTTCTTAAGTTGATTGTTTCATGTGATTGGATGCATTTTATGAGCATTGGTTACTGACGTTAGTAATCAGTGTATTTTATTTTGGATTGTGACACTTGTCAAGATTATTTTATTTTCGGAAGCAGTTTATATTGTTGATAAACTGTAACAATGGTGCGACGTTTGTCTGAGGCAGACATGGTAGATGCATTGAATGCTAGTGGAAAGTACAACACTGAGTACAAGGGTACAGTTTCATCTACTCCAAGTCTAAAGAAAGAAATCTAAATGACAAAACCATGGCGCAGTCAAAATCGTATCTCTGCACAAGGTTGCACACCACCATTTATTTTCCAATGGATCTACATGCTATGTTTTGAATATGTCTCAAGTGGGAGGATCAGATAGTCACATGGGTCAGCATTTAAAATCGTTGACGTATATTCCTAAGATTTCTCCATTTTCTGGTAATGATCCACCTCAGAAGGGAGATTCTTCTTTTATGGAATGGTGTTTTGAAGTCAGATGTTTAATGACAGATCCTGAGATGCAACCTCCTATGGTGGTGCAAGCAGTCCGGAAATCACTGTGTGGTACTGCAAGGTCAGTGCTAATTCCACTTGGTGAACGGGCAACAGTTACAGACATTATATCAAAGTTGGATATTTTGTTTGGTCACTTTCTTATAAATGGCATGATTATGCAAGAATATTTTAACGCTAGTCAAAAGTCAGGAGAGTTAGTTACTGCTTTTGGATGCCATACATTTTTCCATCAGTCTTTGAAATGTTGCAGGGGCATTAGTTAAACCAAATTCCATCCTGTTACACTCATAAAAACCTAACTTGCCCACCGAAAAAGCTGTCTTTTCCTTATCTGCTTCCTCCATTTCCACTTGCCAATACCCGGAACGAAGATCTAACTTGGAGTAATATTTCGAACCATAAAGAGTATCAACAACATCATCAAAGCGGGGTAGCATGAAACTGTCTTTTTGTCCTTGAATTCAAAGTTCTAAAATCTAGGCAACATCTTAAAGACCCATCTTTCTTACGAACAAGTACTATATTTGATGAAAAGGGACTACTGGATTCTCTAATAATCCCTCCATCCAGCATTTCCTTAACATGTTGCCTCACTTCATCGTACATGCTCGGTGGTATCCTCCTGTATGGCAACTTGAATGGTCTGTCATCATCCAGATATATCCTATGTTTAACAAGATCAGTCTTCCTAATATAATGTGGACCTGTAGAAAATGCATGTTTCCATTTAGCAAGAAGCTGTTTCACCTGCAAAAACTGACCTTCACTTAAACTGCTGCTATCAATCTTTATTCCAAGTTCTTCTATAACTGATGTACTGGGATGTTGATCTTCACCTGGTATGTCACATTCTGATGTAATACTATCAACCACTTTGACCTCTTGAATACTGCAAATATTCTTTCATGGTATAATGAGGAGAGGTTTCGCAGACATGTTACAAATCTTCACTGGAATTCTAACACGTGTCTTGGCCTGATTCAACTTGACAACTTTGGACAGATGGTATAACTTGAAATAACAACACCTTTTGCCATTCCACATATGACTCTTGTCTCATAAGGATCCACAAGTATTGGTTTCCTATTCAACGATTAGACTGTATAAGTATTACAGGTAATGCTATCAATTGCCAGTTTCCACTCTTTGGTAATGTCAGAACTAATTGTATCCTCTGAAGCCAATTCTCTACACAATCTAATTACATGTGTTCCAATTATAACAGGACAACCTGCAGTAAAGTCTGTGTCGTGGACAACTAACACTGGAACACTGAAGTCTGTATCTGTCAAAAATGGAATACCAATGGAACATTCTATGTATCCCATATACTTTAAACACGATCCATCTGCAACTGATACTTGAATACCTAATCCATCAAGATTATGTAACTTTGGTTTGTCTGTCAAACTATTATAACCCTTTTCTGAAATGGTTGTCACCACTGATCCACTGTCAATTAAGGCCTTCATATATTGTCCTTCAATGTAGATCATTCCTTCATTAGATGAACCAATTAATCTATCTACAAAGTTTTGGCCTAATATTCCATCCTCATTGACCTCCGATTGGCCATCATCAACGGTCAATACTCGTTTGGGTTAATGTGATTCTTTCTATAACCTCTACCTTGCTGTAAAGAAAAATGTCCACACTGCCCAAAATGTCCTCGACTATATTGCTGGTTGAAATTCCCTTTACCACGATGACAACCAAAATTTCCTCTACCAATGCCATGTTGATTAAAGTTACCTCTAACCCGATTTCTGTTATCATCTGAAGGTTGAGACCTCTGCCCTACATTGCACGAATCCAGTTTCTTTAAAATAAAATCAAATTTCTCATCCATCCTGTCGTTTAACCTCTTTTCCAAATTTTGCATCTTACTGTCAAATTTCTTTTCCAGGTTATTAATATATTCAGCACTATCAGACACAACAGCTTGTTGATGTACTTTCTTAACAACCGATCCAGAGATACTGGGTACGCTAATACTAAGCTATTTCTCTATCTTTATAAGTTATAATCCTTGATCAAATCATATTTATGTCTTGTCTGAGCTTTCAGCTTGTCCGAATGTAAAGATGTCGAAAACTTATGTCTTAACAATTCATTTTGAGCTCTTTTTTCTAAATATCCACTATCAATGGCAATTTGCAACATTGATTCAAGTCTACATCCAAATGTTGTAACTGACTCATCAGGTTTCTGGTAGGAGTTAAAGAATTCCTGCATGATCATTCCATTAGTAGAAATATCACCAAATAACACATCCAATTTGGACTAGCTCTCTCCCCTAAAGGAATCAACTTTTTACGAGCAGTTCCTCTTAAGGATCTTCGAATTGCCTGTATTAAAATACTATTACTCATGTCTGGATCAATGTATAAACATTGGATCTCAAACCTTCATTTTCTGTAAGTCACATCACCCTTCTGAGGTGGATCATCCCCAGAAAACATTGGAATCTTAGGAACATAAGATGATTTATGGCCATAACTGTCATTTCTTAAGTCAAGTCCTTGCATATTATCCCTATCCCGAGAAATCTCTTCTTGTATTCGTATATGTTCGTCTAGATGTTTGTGTAATATATACTGCAATTTAACAAACTACATTATACGGACTGCGTTTATACTTCAATAATATTTATTTTTCTAATTTGTTCATTTTTTCTTTATTGCTTTATATGACTTAAATTAATTAATTAATTTGTCTGTTGTTTACAAACGATTTCAAAGTAAATACATGGCGGGATTTGTTGAAATAAATATCATATAAATCTTCAAAACGTTTTTTTATTATTATTATTAATTTGTTTGTTTGTTTGTTTGTTTGTTTGTTTGGTTTTTTTTGTTTTTTGTGGGTTTTTTTGTGCACGCCACGTATATATTTAATAATATTTAATAATACTACAATAACTATCTATTCTACGATTACTGTAAAAAAAACACAATCACTGCTGCTGTTGCGAGGTCTATTTTGTTTTGTTTGTTGTTTTTTTTTTTTGTTTGTTGGTACTTTGTTTGTTTTGTATTTTTTCTTAATATCAGATTCATTGTATTCATCCGCAGTAAAATCCGATATACATTGTGGATACAGAACTGATCATTCTATTGTAAGTTTAATTTTGAATTTACTGAACATGAAAGGCACAATACTTATTGGAACAGTCAAAAATGTTATTTCAGATATTTAGAAACAGTATGCTATATTAGTCTATAATGTGGATGCAATCGATGATATCCCACTATATGAAATTGAGTATCAAATTTGTGACCAACTATTTTTAGAAGTTTTGTTAATGGAAATTAGAGGGAAAACAATTTCATACTCATCTTATTTAAAAAAAAAATTATAATAACAAATATGAAAAACAATTAATTAGTGAAATAGAAGAGTTAGAAAATAGCAATCACCTGGAGTTTGAAACTATTTATTCAACGAAAATCGAGTTACAAAAGTTGCGACAAAAGAAAATGGACGGTATATATATATCAGATCAAGAGCTAAATGGATTAATGAAGGTGAAAAAATAATTAATTATTTGTTTGTAATTTAGAAAATAGGAATTTTATTAGTAAATCAATGACTCAGATTTGAAAACAAGATGGTTCTATAGTTACAGATAAAAAGTAAATTATTAATGAAACTAAACGTTTTTACCAAAACGTGTATGCCTCTAAAGAAGACGCCACTTGTAACATAGATTTAAATGACTTACTTACAGAAAAAGACCTAAATAAACTTACTAAAGAGCAAGCTGACGATCTAGAAGGTATGTATGTTAACGTATGATGAACTATCAAACGATCTAAGACGTATGAAGAATAATAAAGGTCCAGGAGTCGACGGTTTGTCTGCTGAATTTTTTAAAATATTTTGGCCAGATATAGGTTACTTTGTATTGAGGTCTGTCAATTATGCTTTTATTAATGGTGAATTATCGATAACACAAAAACTAGGACTAATAACTTGTATACCTAAAGGGGATAAACCAAAACGTTATCTAACTAACTGGCGACCTATTTCACTCTTTAATGTTGTATATAAATTAGCATCCACATGCATATCTGAACGAATAAAAAGGGTCCTCGATATCTTAATCAATGACGATCAAACTGTATTTATATCAAAACGATATATTGGTGATATTATAAGGATTTTTTATGACACACATATGATATTGAATCCCAAAATCCCAAAATATTCCTGGTATGTTATTAAGAGTAGATTTTGGTCATTTATATATAAGATTCTCACATTTTTTGGTTTGGGGATCATATTAAACGTTGGATATCAGTTTTTTACAAAAATATTAAATCAAGTGTTATAGTTAATGGCAATATATCTTCATCGTTTGAAATACACAGGGGATGCAGACGAGGAGACCCATTATCATCGCCATATGTATTCCTCCTTTGTATAGACATTTTGGCAGGACTTGTACCCAAAAATAAGAAAATTAAAGGAATTTCAGTACAATATAAAGAGTATCTCATTTAACAGTACGCTGATGATACAGATTTTATACTTGATGGTAGAATAGAGTCCTTCGAAGAGACAATGAATATTTTGAATATATTTGCTAAATTATCTGGACTAAAAATTAATTATAATAAATCTGAAGCCATATGGATTTGCTCAGTTAAGAACAGTACAGTCAAGATATTTACAAAACCTCCATTTAAAATGGAATCCCTCCACGTTTAAAGCACTTGGCATTACATTTAATGCTGATGTAGTTTAAATGACTAAACCTAACTATAACTCTAAACTGTTTGAAATTAAACAAATAATAAATAATTGAATACTAAGAATTATTACACCACTTGGTAGAATAGCTATAATAAAATCCTTATTAATATCTAAACTCAGCTACTTACTTTTAACACTACCTAATCCCTCTGAATATTGTATGCGTGAATTAAATACAATATTATTTAAGTTTGTATGGAACCAAAACCAGGATAGAATTAAAAGAAATACCATATGCAAATCTATTAAAGAGGGAGGCTTAGGCATGATAGATATATTTAAATATGTTAAAGCTTTGAAAATTACTTGGTTACGAAAACTGGAAAGTAATGATTCAAAATGGAAACCTCTCTTATTGGCATGTTGTCCCCAACTACGTAATATTCCTGTATATGGTAATGACTTCCCTCAAAGATGTTATAAAAATATTAACAACTTGTTTTGGAAGGACTGTATTGGGGCTTTTTGTGATTTCTCTACAGCTATTAAGATAACAGACTATAATTGTCATATCAAAATCGATAGGAAAACGTTTCTAAAACAAAAATGGCTAAAACATGGCATCTCTCAAATATGCGACCTAGTTAATGATCGTGGAGAATTCTTTATATTAACTGAATTTAATTATATTTATGACTTTCATGTGTCTTTTTTAGAATATCAGGGAGTCATTAATTCACTCAAGGTATACATTTAAAAAAAACTAAAATTAGTAAGATAGACACAAATGTTCCTTTTGACGATTCGCCTGTCCAAAGAAAACTTTGTTCCATTAAAAAAGGATCAAAATTATACTATTATACATTAACATATTCAGACGTACCAAATAACGCTATAGCAAAATGGCAAAATCGTTTTAGTACTGATCTTAGCTGGCCCATTATCTATTTGAAACCATTTCTCACCACACAAGAAGTAAAATTAAGATGGTTTCAATATAGGATATTAAACAGGATACTAACGACAAATAGTTTTGCCTTCAAGCTAAAACTTATTGATAGTGAAACATGTACCTTTTGTAATGTAAATAAAGAAACAATAGAACATCTTTTTGGGGAATGTAACTTTGTTCAAACGTTTTGGAATTAGTTTTTAAACTGGTTATCGAAATACTGTAATCATTTATGTAACTTAAAACTGTCTCTCGAACTAGTCATATTTGGATTTAAAGACAACATTAAAACAGATATGTTTTATCATATAATATCTTACATGTTCAGTGCAATCAAAGTATGTGATATTTTTCAGAACACATACTTTAAGAATTTGATAACATTGCAAATTAGATGTAAATTAGTCGAGGTCTTGGCACTAGGTTTATTCACATTTAAGCAAACGTACTTGGGTGACACTCAGTGATTGGCGTATGCATTCATAGTTATTAAATAAAAACATTTCAATGGCAATTTGACACTGAAAGCTGTCCAGCGTTTAGAAAACAAAAACGTTAGGCATAACTTTATTTTGATGCAAGGACATCCAAAATGACGTATTTCGAGTTTGACGTCATTTCCATTCAAAAATACACCGCGCCACATATCCTTACGTCATTTGAATATGTAGTAATAGCGGACTGGAATTAAAGTTGCGTGTACAGTTTACAAAAACGCGTTGTATTCAGCTTGAGCTTATATGATAAAGAGATTACTACCCTCGTGTATTTCAGTATCGTCAATATCATATATTAGGAATACAAATAATGTATTATGCTCGCCACAGGCTCGCATAATACAATTTGTATTCCTAATATATGATATTGACGATACCGAAAACAAACACACTCTGGTAATAACCTCTATTGATCTCTTGCTCTTCTAGCTAAGTGGTTCATATATAAATGTAAAGTACAAAAGGTTAAGTTAAATATCATTCATTTTAAAAAAGAAATTAAACAAAGATACTCTATAGAAAAACATTTATATTTTAGTAAGAACAGTCTTAGCAATTGTTTTACCAAGTGGTCACTGTATCATTCATTAGTTGAAAATATTTAATATAATAATATTTGTATTATTATTATTATTATTGTTTAAATCCTCTCGTCTCCAGCAACAGATGTAATATATATTAACTAAAACAAAACCCACATCTACTTCCCGCAGTATCACAGAACATTAACAAACTATAATACCATTGAAAGGAAACTGATTGCATGTATACATGTGTTATCAAGCTACGTTGCGTGCTGGTGTATGTGTGTGTATGTGCGTGTATGCTTTTTCAATGTTAAAACTGTCTTGCTGTCCGTTTTATTTCATCTCTCTCTCTCTCTCTCTCTCTCTCTCTCTCTCTCTCTCTCTCTCTCTCTCTCTCTCTCTCTCTCTCTCTCTCTCTCTCTCTCTCTCTCTCTCTCTCTCTCTCTCTTACTTCTATCTCTTCCTCTTTCTATGGAAAATGTACAATCAATCTGAACATATTTAGGCTAATAATACTCATTATGTATGATCAACAATATATGTAAGCTAGTGATTCATGGCCTCATCCCTGACACTATCGACATTTCTGGGCTAATAAAAAAAAATAATAATTTAAAAAAACAAAAACAACAACAACAAATAAAACAAAACAAAACAACAACCCAAACCCCCAAAAACAACAACAAACAGCCCAGTTTACTGTACAAAGAAAATAATCAGCACAAGGACCTTTACAAAACCATGGTCCGTTTCGCTTGAGCCATTGCATATGCTTTTCGCACACTCGACTGCTCGTCTTTGGGAGATGGGGGAAGGGGTCCTCTATTTGGTTT
>JAECMU010115874.1:1294-12340 GCA_016106625.1 Dracogyra subfuscus
GGAGTTAATTAATAACATCAATATCGGGTACATTAGTTGGTCTACAGTCGTGTATTTGTGGAGTTAATTAATAACATCAATATCGGGTACATTAGTTTGTCTACAGTCGTGTATTTGTGGAGTTAATTCATAACATTAATATCAGGTACATTAGTTTGGTCTACAGTCATGTGTAATTGTGGATTTCATTCATAACATCAATATCGGGTACATTAGTTTGGTCTACAGTCGTGTATTTGTGGAGTTTATTAATAACATCAATATCGGTACATTAGTTTTGTCTACAGTCATGTGTAATTGTGGATTTTATTCATAACATCAATATCGGTACATTAGTCTGGTCTACAGTCATGTGTATTTATGGAGTTAATTCATAACATCAATATCGGTACATTAGTCTGGTCTACAGTCATGTGTAATTGTGGATTTTATTCATAACATCAATATCGGTACATTAGTCTGGTCTACAGTCATGTGTATTTGTGGAGTTAATTCATAACATCAATATCGGTACATTAGTCTGGTCTACAGTCATGTGTAATTGTGGATTTCATTCATAACATCAATATCGGTACATTAGTCTGGTCTACAGTCATGTATATTGGTGGAGTTAATTCATAACATCAATATCGGTACATTAGTCTGGTCTACAGTCGTGTATTTGTGGAGTTAATTCATAACATTATATCAGGTACATTAGTCTGGTCTACAGTCATGTGTAATTGTGGATTTCATTCATAACATCAATATCGGTACATTAGTTTGGTCTACAGTCGTGTATTTGTGGAGTTAATTAATAACATCAATATCGGTACATTAGTTTGGTCTACAGTCGTGTATTTGTGGAGTTAATTAATAACATTAATATCGGTACATTAGTTTGGTCTACAGTCATGTATTTGTGGAGTTAATTAATAACATCAATATCGGGTACATTAGTCTGGTATACAGTCATGTATTTGTGGAGTTAATTAATAACATCAATATCGGGTACATTAGTTTGGTCTACAGTCGTGTATTTGTGCATCCCAAGAGTATTGAATGATTATCCCTGCACACAACAGCCAGTTATTTATTGATTCTGATTTTGTATTCTGTAAGGAGCAGGATGTAGTCCAGTTGTAAAGCACTTGCTTGATGCGCAGTCGGTCTAAGATGGATTTCCGTCGGTGGGCTCATTGGGCTATTTCTCGTTCCAGCCAGTGCACCATGGCTGGTATTTCAAAGGCTGTGGTATATGCTATCCTGTATGTAGGATGGTGCATATAAAAAATCCCTTGCTACTAATCGAAAAATGTTGTGGGTTTCCCCTCTAAGACTATATGTCAAATTATCAAGTGTTTGATATATCCATTAACCGATGATAAATAAATCTGTGTGCTCTAGTGGTGTCATTAAACTTGTTTGTGGTCTGTTGTAAACCAAAAATGCATGTAGCTCATTATGTGATTCCAATAAATCTAAATGCTAATTTAGAAACATTTAGTGACAAATAAACAACTATATGTTTCATTATACTACATGAATTAGTCCATAATTTAATTATGTATCTTAAATTATCTTCTTTAAATACTTCTTCGCCAAATATTTCTTTGTTTGTTTTTAAATACAGACTTTGTAATATTTATTACACTGACAATATGTTTTATTACAGAGGAAAGAAGGAAGAAAATGAGAGAAAGAAAAGGAGACGGAAGGTGAAAGATGAAGACGGCGAGGCCATGGCAGAATCTGTGGACTGTGATGACGAACATGTTCACACTGCAGAAGACAACTTAGAACAGTTAAGTTTAGAAGTGGACACACAAGATGAACCGGACTCTGTGGACACTACGTACGATGACGGGATATTTAAAGTGACCGTCGGACCGCAGGGAGTGTCTGCCGATGGGGATGGCTTGTCGGAATTGGACATGGATGTGGAGGTATTCCGACCGTCACCACGCATGAACACCGTGCTTGTGGTGAAGAACGGGGTGCTGTTTCTGTATGGGGGGCTGTACGAGGAGGGGGATAAACAGGTGACGCTGGCCGATTTCTACTCTCTGGATCTGCAGAAGCTCGAAGAGTGGAATGTCATCATCAACGAAGACAAGAAGTTACAGGTGTGGGTGGATTCAGATTCATCAGGTGATGACGAGGGGGAGGGGGAGGAGATGGAGGGAGCGTGTGGAGGTGAAGAAGAATCTTCAAGTGGTAAGAAACGTTATTATCCTGCCTTCATGTAAAATACTCGAATCCCATTGGCTGGTTTCACTAAGACAAATCCCTTATACCCTGCGTAAGAGAATTCCAGGCGGGATAAAAATGACTATTGTTTTCTCATGTACCCCGCCTGTCGTTTTCAGTAATTTACTATCACCTGTAATAATGCTGGGACAACAAACACTATTGAAAACATTCATAGCAAGAAAATGTAATGTTTAAAAAAATATTTTTCTAAATTTGTGTTCTTTATTTATTATTTTGATGGAACTATTTTGTCTCGCTATCAAGTGCTTTCTTTTGCGTCCGCGTGAATGGACGGTTTTTCGTAAGTAATGCTATAGTTTGGAGTTATTTTATTATAGTGTATTGGTTAATTAATTAACATGTCGGCAAGATAAATTCGTTGTAGAAGCGTCACTCGGGGTGAATGGATTTGTATGTACCCTCTGTATGTACATAAAAATCCATTCACCCCTCGTGACACTTCTACAACTTGTATTATCCATATGGTTTAAAAACATCTTGGCGTATATAGAGGATAATAAACGAGTTTCCAGTTATTATCAAATTTATGTCCTGAGTGAAATAATTTTCAGTTGTCACGAAAATTATTTCACGAGGGACATAAATTTGATAATAACTGAAACCGAGTTTGTTATTCTATTTATTACCTCAGCTATTTTTCTCTAAAAACCTTTATTTTCCACGCACATGCACAAAGGCCGACCTCTATAGGAACGATGTAAACCACTTTACGCACTGTTCTGAGAATTACTATAACGTTGTAATTTAATCACGTTCATAGATAATTTTCAAAAACACAAGTTCTCTCTATTCTGCTTCAAAATCTATAATGAATTGCATTAAAATGACATTGTGTTATAAATTTAACACCAAAAACAGTGATCCGTAAACGCAAACTCTTTAAACTACATGACGTCATTGTGTGTATTTGTCAAATCGTGATGACGTCATATTTAGTACCGACAAAGCCATTGGTTTGTAAGCGTCTAATTGTCCAATAGTATTGTTCCTTAGACCAATGCAGAATATTTCTCACTGAGAAAATATTGAAAATATTTTCCCTGTTATGAATGACCGCTGGGGTAATAAATCGGTGATAGGTCTCACTAGAATGCCAAATGGGATGTAACACTTTAACGTCACACGATTTGTGCCCTACAACCTTACACTTACGTCAACCAAATGGGTTGAGTTATATAAATTAAGATCGATTATGGATAATGAATAGGATATTAAACTCACTAGCATTTCATGAAATGGAAACTTGTTTAATATCCTACAATTACTACTGGACAGTCGGAGCTTTCGACTGCACTGAAGTCTAGCCGATATATGTTGTGCCAAAAATACTTGTGCCCATTCCATCTCAAACTATTGAAATATATTGAGTCAAATTAAAAACTTCCCATTTCATCTTGGATAATTAGCAAATATGACAGAAGAACATGTTAAATAAGGTGTTTTTTTAAATAATTGTATGATGTCCAAAGAAAGAATAGGAAATAATGTTGAATACAAAATCTGTTCAATGCACCCACAGTATTCGTAAAAACAACAGTCAAAATGGTAATTCACAAGCAGGGTCGTCTGATGACAACACAGGTTCAGCAGCGTGTATGCACTCTATGTGTACCCACAACTGCAACATGATGCCTCCTCATTGACTGCCTGATGCGTGCAAACAGTGCATTAGAGATACGGCGCTGTTGTTCCACTAATGAGGCACCCAGTTCCTTCAAAGTCTGTAGAGGGTTTCTTATAGGGCACAGGCGTCTTCCCACCACATCTCATACATGCTTGATGGGATTCAGGTTGGGCGACCTTGCAGGCCAATTCATGATATTGATATCTGCATTCCTTAGGTAATCCCTTGTCAAGTTCCTGGGCCAGCACCTGGTCGCAGTATGCAGCAGTGTTGAGAATAGCCATATCTACAGAAACCAGCCCAAACCATTACACTTCCACCTACAAATCTGTTAACTTCACTGACACAACACTGAGCATGTCGTTCATCATGTTGTCTCTAAACACTCTACCTGCCATCAGCAAATCGCAGTGTGAATCTTAATTCATCACTGAACACGACTCCATTCCATTGCAAGTGGCGTTGTGCCCACAGTTGACGTTGACATTGATGAAATTGGGTCAAAATGCTTCCAACATAAGGCGTCGTACGTGGAGGTGAGTGGTCCGCAGCCTATTTCGGATTGTTTGCGCGGACACCCAACGTTTGAAAAATTCCTTACTGGTTGCTGTAGCTGTCATGAAACGGTTGCAGAGGTGACGTAACAAAATACGATTGCCATCTGCCTGTGACGTCACATGTGGTCTACAGTTGGGGGCGATCAGCTGTGGTGTCCATTCGGTGTACTTGTGTCCGCAGATCATAAAGTGCCCGTGGACTGCAACCCAACGCCCTTACAACGTCAGCTACTGATGTTCACACTGCACATTTGTGAGGCGCTGCATTGAAACAGGTTGTAACAAATATCGTTTTAATGTGGGGGTTTTCATTGTCAGCAAGTAACGATGAAAATGTGTGCTATTGCAGTCACATGACCAGAGGCACGTACAAAACCATTTTTGCTTCAGTGGTGCTGTGGATCCGGTCATGTGGGCTGTGATGGGCTTCAAATGGAGTGTAGACATTGCCATTACAATATTTATTCCTGAAAAATACCTGCTTTCAACACTTGTTGACTTTATTCAAATTTTAGATTGTGAAGTTTTTAATTTTATATTATATTTATATTAAACTTTAATTAAATTAAGAATAACTTGAAATGCATTAAAAAGATTTTGCTTTGCTCAGAACAGACAAAAAGCCCACTTTATTTTACCCACCTTGGTGATGTGTGCAAAGAATAATGTTGATATCGAGTCCGAAATTGTTGAACATATGATCAAAAGATAAATTTCAACTAACTTAAAATCAGTGATGTGACTTAACTTTCAAACAAAATAAAGCAAATAAACTCTGTAGATAGAAAATATTTATAGCATAGTATTCACTTGGGATATTTTTTGACTGGCCACAGCAACACTTTGACTCGCCCGCAACTGAACTTCGTTTTAAAAACTGTTGTAATTAAATTCTAATTATTATGTTGTCATGGGACCCACAGTAAAACATTTGGAACGTTTTACCAAAGTCTGGACTTGGAATGAATAAGGTGCTTTTATGACCGTATGATGAGGATTTAAAAAAAAAAAAAAAACTAAGCTGAGAGCAGTCTATACAATTACAAGCAATAATCACATCCACTACAGAAATAAACATACAACACAAGTTACAGGCATAATTATCACTATTTAACGGGAGCAGATCAACTCGCCCCACACTGTTTAGTCAACTCATATCTTTACCATTTTGAAAATTAATATACCAACATTTTAAGTTAATGTGCATTAAATATTGTTGAATATTATGCACACCAGACAGAGTCTTGCCTGATCATTCCTTTAAGGACAAACTCAAAAACGTCATTAAATTAGGCTTGACAGTTCATTGTAATATATTATTAATATTATTTATCCAATATTAATTTAAGATAAAACCATTAATAAGGGAGAATAATAGCGGAGTTTCACTGCAGTAATATTAATAAATAAAATGACACCAAAGTTGTAGACGTTTATTTTAAATTTTGTCACAATTATTTATGGACAGTAAAGTTTGGGGCGAGTTGACCAGCACTCCTATTTAACACTAGTATGTGTACAGGCAATGATAGCTATTGTTGACATCTTTGCCAGTGATGATTGGGTGTTTGCTATAGTTGACTTGGTATATTCCGTAAGAAACGAAAACGTTTCAACACAATGTAACTTCGTAAAAACCTTGGGCTCTAAAAAACATACCGTAGCGGAATGTGACGAGTTGTTTCGATTGTAACTAAATGGAAAGTAAAGATGGACATCGCCGAGGTGCTCCAATTGAACCTACGCTACGAATACATTTACATTGCAGAGGTTTTCCGAATACTTATTCAAAACCGGCAGAGGCATTCTGAATGGTTTTAGGCAGTTGATATAATGGGGAAGTGGTCGCTATTATATCCTATATGGGTTTGGTCGTGCATATATTAACAGGAAACCAGCTTAAAACAATAAATAAAAATTAACTTACCGATCTCTTACAAACATTAGTAATTTGCATTTTGATATATAATAGAATATGCGAAAAAATGTTCGGTTGCCCGGTTGGCGACACGGGACAAGGTTTTGACTTGCCATGGTCGATCGGACCACTGTAAATTGCACACCCTGTTACCATGTTCCTAGATTGGGTTTCTTTCTGGACACGGAACTTATTTTACGATTATAACCATAGAAGGGGAAAAGTTTTATTTTTATTCAAAAAAAATAAATCTTTTCTCATATTAAAAAAACCTGTTGTAGTTGCTTTCTACCGGTGTTAAATTATTTGTCTATTGTTGCTGAAGCAAATAACGATTTATATAATTTCTATAGCTAATCTAATATACTTTTATTTAATCTTTAATCGCCTGATGTAGCCTATGTAGTAATAAAACCAGAAACACAATGGTAGGTACAGGGTTCAGATCCCAGTCGAGGCATGGGTTTTTAATCCAGATACAGACTCCAAACCCCGAGTGAGTGCTCTGCAAGGTTCAATGGGTAGGTGTAAACCACTTGCACCAACCAGTGATCCATAACTGGTTCAACAAAAGCCATGGTTTGTGCTATCCTGCCTGTGGGGAGTGAAAATAAAAGATCCCTTGCTGCCTGTCAGAATGACCATTGTTTGACATCCAATGATAAGATAAAAAAAACAATGTGCTCTAGTGGCATCGGTAAATAAAACAAACTTTATTTTTTACTTTTATAAGAAAATAGCCCCCGTGATGTTATATTACCACCTAGTTTAAAATATTACTATTCTTTCTTTCTTTTAACTTATTTTCATTCTTATATCCAATTATGGTTCAAGCATGCTGTTCTGAGCACACACACCTGCTATTTGGGCTGTCTGTCCAGGACAGTGGGTTAGTTAGTGGTTAGTTAGAGTGAGAGTGAGAGAGGGAGGATGTAGTGGTCTTACACCTACCCATTGAGTCATTAAAACTCACTCTGGGTGAAAGCTGTTACTGGCCTGTGAACCCTGTACCTACCAGCCTTATGTCTGATGGCTTAATCATGACACCACTGAGGCTGGTATTAATAATCTTTACATTACCCTGCCTGAAAAGGGAAGCAGCTCTCCGTTTTAACATAATAAAGTAACTTTGGGACTTCATAAAATTGACCCCTCCCTTCCTTTCAAGATTTCATAACCAAACATTCTAATCAGTTTTGAATCTTAACAAAGTAAAATAAAGAAATGGGGCACTTTTTTTCAGTATCCAAAATAAATGTGCCTATACATATCTCAAAACTACTGAAATATTAAGCTTTAATGGTATTAGAATAACTTGAAATGCATTTCTAAACATCCTCAACTATTCAGTAGGTGCTAATACTGCTATAGCATTTCTGCACTAAAAATACTTTGCCATGCTCAGAACAAATAAAAAGCCAAGACAGGCTGTTGATGGCCTGTGTTAATGGACTGATCCCTTAAGTGTTTACATCTTGCATTGCTGTAGTAGGTGCAACAGCATCTTGCATTGCTGTAGTAGGTGCAACAACATCTGGCATTGTTGTAGTAGGTGCAATAACTTCTGGCATTGCTGTAGTAGCTGCAACAGCATCTTGCATTGCTGTAGTCGTGGCTCGACAGTAAGGATTGTCCGCCTGTCCGGGACATGTATAATTTACTAGGGACAGGTGAATACCCCATTTCACCTGTCCCGACCGGACAGGTGCTTCAAAATTCGATAATAACAAAAACCTATGACAAAATATACAAGGACATGTGGTATATCTGATGGGACAGGTACTTTTATTTTTTGCATGTCCTACAGGATAGGTGCCTTAAAACGTTGATGTAGAGCCCTGGTAGTAGCTGCAACTATAGTTTTACGTTTGTTTTTCAAAAACAAATAGAACAATGCCATAGTCAGTTGCTATGGGCTTCTAGAAATTTTTTTTAAATCACTAGCCATAGGATCAATGATTTTTCACTAGCCATGATTAGAAATTCCCTAGCCCTACATGTATCTTTAAGTAAATACATTTTTACCAAGTAATAATCAGATATGTCACATAAAGAGGGAGACAGAGCTTAATACCCTTAGATTTGGGGAGAGGATATTCAAATTTACTAAATAAACTTAAATACAGCATTTTGGACAACTTTTTTCACTAGCTATCGGGCATGGTGATAATAGTTATTTAGTATATCACTAGCCATGGGAGTGGGGCTACCATAATCTAGAAGCCCTGCTTGCTTGTAAATGTACTAAATTCACATAGTAAACAAAGGAAAGACATAAATGTATTACATTTTGGTGAACTTGAATGATGTAATGTGGACAAAAGAACATCATTAATCATTTCCAGATAACAAATACTAGTACATTTATATGATAAAGACACCACACCTGTTGTTACAAGTTTTAACTTTCCCATTTTTTTAATGAACGAAATGCTCCATAATAGCACTGTTCACATTGCTGTGTTTTAAATTGTTTTGTTCTTTGCTTCAAGATTCAGAAGAAGACATGGAGATCACGTTTGATGATGCACCGTCAGTTATTGAACACGAGTCATGTGCAGACTATTTTGATCGTTGTAAGGACTACTGGACTCAGCAAGCTAGGACTATCAACGAAGATGAACACTTGGACATTTCCACGGAGAAATTAGAGAAATTCGCCAAAGAAATTTGTGAAAGTGCCTTTAACAGTGAAAAATCCACAAAGTAAAAACTCTTGAAAGTTACTTTGTTTGTTCTGTTATTCATGTCATGTACAATTGCCACTCTTCACATAGAGCCCCAATTGAAAATATGACCCAAATATATGGGTCATAAATGTTAGAAAAGGCCTTATTAGCATAGATTGTTTTTGTTTTGTTTTGCAGTAATAATAATTAGGAGAGGGGAGGGAATGTCAACCAATCCATCCATAAATGGAAATGGTAGATTGGCTTGTGACATAAGTAAGAACTTCCTGAAAATTATTCACGTGAATAATATTAAAAGAAATGAACCTTTGTTTTAATATTATTAAGGTGAATAATTTCCTTTTCCCGTTCCAACTCATTCATGGTGTGCACAGAATCCAACTTTTAGAACAATCTCTTTCAGGCATCGAAATAAGTCGGGAACGATCATTCAGGTTACCGGGAGGTTACCACATGTAAGAAAAGTCTAGAACGGTGTTTCGTTCTCGAGAAACATTTCAACGTAACGGCAGTTTTGTTTCTGCCTTTCAATTTCTTGTAAGGAATTACATCAATGTTCGCGCACTCTTGTGCAATTCCAAGCATTTTATAGCCATTCCACGTTTAGGCAGGGTTCACTAGATGAATTTACTACCGCATTTTGTTTTCTGGTACGAAATTGCACCGGTGTTCGTGCACACTTGTGCAATTGCAAGCAATCTCGGCAATCCGCGTTTAAGCAGTGCCCACTAGATAAATTTACTTCCGGATTTCATTTATCGTATCAATGTTTGCACGCATCGATACAATTTCAGAATATCCATGTTAAAAGTAGTATTAACAGGAATTCAATTCTAACTTTCATATACATGTAGTTGTGGTAACCTATAAGTTACCAGGCTATATTTTGTGGTATGCAGCTATTCACGTGACTTATGGCTTTGAAAAATTGTGGACTGGTAAAAGTAGGATTAATGTGTCTTGATTGGTTAACTAGTTGTTAATTACTAGTAGTATACGTTTATAATTCCATTTTATAATTACTGTTTTGTAATTTTGTAATAGGCATCTTGATTGGTTAAAATGCTATCCCCGACATGACATCTCTCAGTCAAACCCCACTAACACCTGCAGATTGTCAACAAATGTCTCAGACTTCCATACAAGTGACATGTACATTGCAGCACCCAGACATGTCAATATCAAATCTGCTCAACTTTAACATGTAAAATGTCCTTTCGGAACTTGAACATTGTGACATAAAATTACCACTGCATCAGTGAATGGACAGTTAATTTTAAATTAGTTTTTTCAGGCTATTATGTATGTACTATATGATTACATTTTTGTAACCCGCTTGTAGATATTTATTTGACCCATGTTTAGGAGGGGAAATGTTTTAATGGACATTTTTAAGCTCTATATTACAATAAATATCACAAAGTAAATAAAAAAGTTACATCGATTTTTGTTCTTGTCACAACTAGGTGTCTATTGTGATTATAGTAATACCAAAAAAAATTTAAAACTTTATTTGAATTATTTATAGGTCAATGTTCATAACAAGGCATCTTCAAACTTTTTAAAATGGAAAATAGAGTTAGTTGTTTAAAATATTGTAAATTTATACCACAACATCCAGTTTTGATATGGTTGGTAAACATTTTTTACCAGTAGTCTAGTATTCAAATAAAAATAAAAGTATCTATTTCACAATACATTGTTATGAAAATAATGATGCAATAATGCAAATGACACTCGTAAATGTGTTAGTTTGATATATAAATATTCACTACAAGTTATTTCAATAAAATTTTGTTTTGTAGGTTGCTATGCCATTCACAAAGGTACCTATACAATTTCAGCAGAACAGAGCTTTAAATTTTAAGGTTATGAAAATTTTATTCCAATCAACGAGCAGTGCTTCCTTTCCCGTGAAACTGCCCAAAACCAATAATTTATCAAATAAATGATATCTGCAGAGGGGATACAACCTTTGGGGCAGGGGGGTACAATCTATATTGT
>JAECMU010115882.1:0-21741 GCA_016106625.1 Dracogyra subfuscus
TTGTAAATTAAACTAAACTTAATGTTAATTTTCATGAACTGAAACTAGGGTATGTCCCTTTAAATATATATCTTATAATACATCAACTTTCTTTGCTGCATACAAGATCATGTACTGGTAATTGAACAGCAAAGGGTTTTCAAACATGTTATCTTACAATACTGAGGTGCAATTTATATACAAGCAGAATAGGCCAAATAAATTGTTTATCACTGTACAAATCAGTTACATACTGTTAGACTGCACATAAATGATACGCAAGACTTAAAAAATATGATATCAAAATTACTTTAAACAATGGCTATTGTTTTTGTAAAATAAAAGTTTATCAGCATGTTTGGGTTTTTTTTAATCTGACACATCACAAGGTATATGTATGTAAGATATTAAGATATTAAAATGACTTTAATCAATGGACAATAATACAAGTTTGTAACACTAACGCGTTCGGTTTTAAATGACATTTAGAGGTATCCAATCCACGATAGCATACCTCGAAAATGAAATCAGAGTATGTTTATCTCCTAATTAGAAGAGTTTCATAAAGTGGGAGCCTTCTAGTCATTAATATTCAATAACGCATGCATACATGTACCTTTGTATTTTACACATATTACTAAATTTAATAGTCCTGATGCCTAGTCAAAATCCACAACTGAATTGCATAGGTTCACACAGGCACAACAAATCAGACCAATTTTATCAACTGTTGTGAAACATTCATTTGCCTTGCATGACAAAAATTCAAATGGTAAAGGTCCATTTAGAATGGAGTATTTTTGCCGCACTGTGCCTATTACTCTTTCAACATGAATTCTAACAGGTGCTGTCTTCCTAGTTGTTTCAATATCTACTGGTGCCAGTTGATTTTTCCATCTTGTAAATGCAGGTATTTTTACTTCTGCCATATCATAGCCCCAACAGTAGCCTGGATGTCAAATCCTCTATCCGCCAGTATCATTTTTGTTTGTTTGTTTGTTTAACGACACACTCAACACATGATAATGACGGTTATATCGGCGTCGGACATATGGTTATGTCGAGAAAAAAACCCAGTGGTTAGCTGACGGGGATCGATCCTAGACCGACCACGCATCAGGCAGGCACTGTACCACTGAAATATACAGAAATGGGTATAATTTCAGTATATTTCACACAATATCCGTAATGAGATTTTACTTATGATTAATGGAAATACAATGCTTATTGCATCATTATAATGATTTTAAGTATCTGTTCCTCATTATAGTAAAAACTGAATATTAATTTCTAAGTTTTATATAAATTTGTTTTGGGTACTTCTATTTGGGTACACTAGCCACAAATGATGATGTAACATAACCTGTAAAGTGTAATGCCGTACATGTACTAATTAATTTATTTTTATTTCTTGTTAATGTACTTAACATTTGTGGATAAAAGAGGTTTTAAAAAAAATATGTATTAAATTATAATAATATTAAAACTTTAAAAAGAAATATATACACATATTTTTTAATTAAAAAAAAAAATTAATTAAAAAAAATTTAAAAGGACATACCCTAGTTTTTAAACACTAAGACATAGTTTTGACTATTAGAGGCGTTTTTTGATAACTGAAATCATACTTTACTTACATTTTATTGTATCACAAAATGCATTTCTCATATTTTTAAAAAGGCACGTGCCTCTGAGAAGTAACAGTTATGTAGTCAAGTTTTATTCTATTTTAGAGGGTATTTCACCATTTCAAAGTCAAAGACTCATGTTTCACTCAATTGTAACTTTATAAAAATGTGTTACAGGTTTGTAAATTAAACTAAACTTAATGTTAATTTTCATGAACTGAAACTAGGGTATGTCCCTTTAAAGCTAACGCGCTACACCATTCATACTGTGTGTAAAGCGGTTTTGCATTTCATACTAGCATGAAACTATAAAAAAAATCACGTTCATTTCTTAAATATGACATTATGTAGTGTTCATATAACTTATTGTAATAATGTTTACAACAACCTTGCAATTTTGGGTTAAATTGTGTGAATTTAAAAAATCTCCTGTTTTTGGACAAAATCCTGTATAATGCAACACTTTCTCAGGCTTGGCCTAAAAAAAGCTCTTATCATACTTATGTACCATATTTTGAACTTGTAAAGTAAGTGCACGGTTTTCAGTTCTTAAAGTTTGTAATTCATCCATCATGGATGCCATTAACAGTCTGGTAACATCAGTTTGTACCTCCTTGCCATCTTCTAAGGGTGGTTCCTGTGTGGTGTCTGAAGGTGGTAATGCCTCTGCTGCTGTAACTTCTGATTCCACCTTTTATTTGGATCTGTTCTGTCGGCGCTTGAAGCGGGTAACAGCTGGTGATACGGCCAACTTTCCCTTTTTAGGTTTTTGACAAACCATGTTGACAGATGGAATCCAGTCAGGATTGTGCTTCTTAAAAAGCTCAGCTTTCTGTCCTGCAAAAATAGAAGAAACAAAATCAGGCTATAAAGATTTGTGAAAACTACTTTTATAAAAACAAATATCAAATAAAACGACTCAGAGAATTTAATTATAATTTATAATTTTAAACACTGAATTAAACATTCTGACATTTTACCTATAATATAATTTTAAGCCATCAAAGTTGTACCAAAGCAAAACAAATATTAATTCCTTTATAATCTGTACAGGTAAATTATGCCTTTTTTTGTTAGCAACACTTTTACCGCCACCCCCACCCTTCTCCTAAATCTGCCTCCTCCCTCTCAATTATTTTTTACATAAATGTAGCATTATATATGTTTAATTAATCCAATGAGCTGTGTTACTTGTTATAATAAAATTGCTCACCTGTGATAAAATGAGCAGAGCACACTTGAATGTTTTTCAAGTTTTTTCCCCATCAAAATTCTGTTGAAGATTTTGCAACTACAGTCATCTTTGCTCGCTAGTCAGGTTTTCCCAGTCTTTTCCTTGGCTTTTTATCACCTTGGGTAGTCGATAATACATTAATTGTGTCTCTCAATCTGATCTATTGTGGCAGCCAATCACTCGACAATAGTTAACCATTGTAATTCAAATTCAAATGCTTGAGGTTACAAGCCAACACAGGTCAACTGGAATGCCCGATACCTCCACAATGACGGACATACGTTCTGTGACGTCACGTGAAAACACACTATTGTAAAATACTTTACATATATTTTATTCTTTTTAACTCTATAATAGTAAAAAGTGTTTTGTCTCGGTTCATGCATAACACGTCACAGGTGAAATGGCAAACAGTAGATGGGCTTGACTACCTGGCCTGAGTTGAACTGTCATTGTCTTGGACTATTTATGCCAGAAAAACTCAATTTGCGACAGTAAAATCAGCATTAACATCTGCAGCAAATTGTCAAATTATACAACATAGTTATCCCCTAAAGCTAGAATTCCATACACCCGACACCGGCACAATAGCGATACAAAAGAGAGGGTATCGGTCACGAAATCTGGATTTGTGCATCCATAAAACAAAACGGCACGACAGTATTCCGACTTTTTCCTGCAGTTTTTTTGCAATGGCACCTAAGGCTTGGGCAAATCCAGTGCCCTTGCTTATAAAACCATTAGAGTCCAGACTAAGTCTCTAATAATGTCACGCATACAATTTGTATGGTGTTGTCGTGATATTAGTGTCTCATTCTATTAAGAGTCTCGAGTCTAAGACTCTAAAGGTTTTATAAGCACCAGGCCTTGCATTTTTTATGGTATTTTTTAGTGTCATATATCATTTTATCAGTTTGGGGGAATACAGAAGATGAACGTGGCACTTACAAATAGCATAGACATCATCCAGAGGTTCTTTGTGCATTTTGCACTAAAGAAACACATTTCTCTAGTTTGTTACAGCAGTTTCGTTGCACACCTAGTAACTGTTTCATGTGCTCACATACCAAAACTTTAAAACAAATAATGACAGAATCCTATGAACCATGCTGTTTTATCTGCACAGTATAGAGAGAGACACCCCAAATATCAACAAAAATTAAAAACTGAAAAATGGTGACTACCTAATCCACAGAATGCTTTATACATGTAATAGACTACAAAAAAAGGATTTAAACAACTAGGAAGGGCAGTACAAGTAAAAATGTTGTTTAGGAAGATTGTATTTGATTGTATAATAATTTAGTTTACCTCAAGACAGAAAAAGCAATTGTTAAACAAATATTGGTCGACCATGAAAGAGTTCAGAAAATGAAAATGTATGAGTATATAGTTCAAACCCAAGTCACATAAATCTTTTAAATTGTCAACAAAAACAAAAATTAGAATTGGAAAATTATATTTCAAAAACTACTTTTAATAACATGATGCAATTCGTATGCCTACCATGTCTGAGAGTTTGCATAGGAAGAAAATAAACCAATAAATATTAAAATATTAATTGAGAAGAACTAGCAAGACTGGTATATCAAAGGCCATGGTATGTTCTATCCTGTCTATGGAATGGTGAATATAAAAGTAGCCAGTGCACCTAGACCGGTATATCAAAGGTCATGGTATGTTCTATCCTGTCTATGGATTGGTGGATATAAAAGTAGTCAGTGCACCAAGACCGGTATATTAAAGGCCATGGTATGTTCTATCCTGTCTATGGAATGGTGGATATAAAAGATCCTTTGCTATGTTGCAGGTTTCCTCTCTTAGACTAGTCAAAATTACCAAATATTTGATATTCAGTGGCTGATGATTAATAAATCAATGTGTTCTAATGGTGTTGTTAAACAAAACTTGTCAAAAACTGTAAATGAATATTTATGTGTTGATGGATTCAGAAAATAAGAGTTTCGTTGGCGTGAATTGTGTCATGTCGGTAGGGTTTCAGTGTCTTGTCGGTGTCGTGTATATGGAATTCAAGCTTAAATCTTTTACACAGACAGAGATAACTCAAAACATTTTTTTTAATTATGTAACCATTTTATCAAAAACAAGAATTCTGGGAGTACTGCTAAAGCAATACATGTCCCCTACTTGGTCCAACATATTTTTGTATTTCTTAAGTTCAAGGGCCATATAACTCTGTGAAAAAAGATAAAATGCCACGAAAGTCAAACCTGATCTGTAACAGTACATGATAAAGCTACATACAAAATTTTAGGACAGAAGGACAGGAGATGAAACCTTAAGTCCTCTACACCTATCATATTTGCCATGTTTGTTTCATGTGTTAAATGGTTTAACACTACAGATTAACCAGAAAGGTTTTAATAACAAAATATTGATATAATACTACTGGCTCACATCACCAACTCCCATTAATATAGCAACATGTATTACCAACGATGTCATACTTGCCTTCTTGAGCACAAGCATATGATTTAGCCATGAAAGAGTTAGAGAATACTCAACAAGCTACAAGATAACATCATTTATCTTGCACAAGTGAATTGATGTTGTCCTTCTGGAGCCTTTGGCTCAGGAAGAACAAGATACATTTATGAGTGCAAGATAAACAGTATTGCTGAGTAGCAAGTTGGGTATTCTGTTTGTTACCCATTTTTAACAGTTATTATTTTATGGTAGATTTTCGAAAGATACTGATGTTGAAAATAAGTTTGCAAATTGAGAACATGAGGCAGCGTTGTGTCATAGCTGTGACGTACGTATCGTTGATTACGTAAGTTAGTTGTTGACATGACTTTCACCACGAAAACTATTCTTAAATACAATTAACTGCCTATAGTGAAGCACTGTTTATGATAACAAAACATATCTAAGGGAAGAAATGTTGATTTTTTGTTTCAACATTTCTATCTGCCCATATGGGCAATAAAGAATCATTTTTGACAGCCGACGTTTAAAGAATCATCTTTGACAGCTGACATTCATGGGGTGACTCTATCCTATACACCTAAGGATGAGAAAATTATAGTTTACCACAAAGCATAGTTCTGGCTGCTGCTCCCATTGGACACTCAACATCAGCTCTCATTGTGATGTCTTCTGGGTGAGAATAATAAGTCTTGTTATTAAAAGTGATGTTAAAAACAGAAAGATTTTTCTTTAGCTCCTGTGCTGACCTCTCCATATTTATAACAGCCTCGATCAGTTTTTGTAGCTCTGGAGTAACTGAAACATACAAGTGACATTATTTAATTGGAAAATTATAAAACTGAGGCCAAAGTCAAGTCACTTGAAAAATTAAATACTCGCCACTTGAACAACACACCTTATGCTACACTATTATGTAAATATTAATGATGACTAATATGAAAACAAGAACAATTAACATCTATCCATCGATCCAGACAAAGCAATTAATTGATATATTCAAAATGTATTCACTCATCCATCCATTCAAAATCCATTCATACATCTTACACCCACGTTTCTACCCATTCATCCATCCATCTATCTAAACCTATTCACCTATTAATCCGTCCATCCATCAAAAATCCTTGAGCCTGTGACAGGCCTGGAAATAATTTTGTTGGTGGTGCCTGTCAAATTGATTATGATTAGATATATTAATAGACATGGGAAACTCATGTTCTGAGCAAACAGAAAGGCATTATAGCAACAGTTCTATAAGCACGTGCATACTACATAATATGGTTAAAAAAACACACATTTAAAGTTTGAAATGTACTGTACTTCATTTTGTGTGAAACAAAACGACTACTAGTATTAAGTTTGTGACTGTGAAAGCCTGATAAATGATAAATTTGTACTGAATAATGTCTATGACTAGACCCTTATTTCAGCTTCAATCCACCAGTAGAAAGGTCCTGGAAAGCTATGCTAGAAAAAAACATCTAGCACACGTCTCCTAGATGGCAATGCCCTCTTTTCATTGATTAAATGGTCTCATCATTTAAATGTAGATGGCATTGCGAGAGCGAGGGTAATACATGAATCCTGACACAAGTTTCGTAAAATCAATACGACACACACGCAAGTGTAATAAGTAATTTCTTTATTATCCATATTATTATTATTATTTTATTTTTAATGAATAACAAGACCCAACTCAAAATGTTTGAGCCACAACTAGGAGAGGACAAAATGACGTCATATTTATAATGCTGACTGGGCTAGGACTGAAGAAGTAACGTCATGTTATAATGTCACTTCCCAAAATTAATTCATTACATTATATTCATTACATGTGTGCTTCGTATGGTTATTATGTTGAACCATATGGATAATAAATATCACTACATGCATTCCTTAAAGTGATGTAATATATATCAGCTGTGAGTAGGGTCGTGACGTCAAGGTACAAAAATAAAATGCAGTGAATTTTATAATAATTATACTAAAATTATAATAATGATTGAACTAGAATGATTTTCTTGAGACTCATGTCAGAAAAACCAACTACAAAAGGACTCGTGCCAAAAACTACTGACCATACATCTCATACTTATATCCCAAACTCCAATCTTCTTACATTTATGCTACGAAACCAAATCTTCCAATGTGTTTTAAAGAATATAATTGTACCTTGTTTTGTCTGCATGAAATCACCCAGTTTGAGATCAGTATTAGGAATGGCTGCCGTCAGTGTGAGAGTCACAGGAGTCCCGGTTGATCTGCTTACTCTGTTGGTCTTTTTACAGGTTTTAGATCGTAGATCCACAGTGCTATTACACAATGCAGTTTTGATGCAGTGCAGAAAACCAGAATTATCAGCAATGACCGATATCAATTTGTCTATAGTAGACTTGGGTAAGCAGTTTGGTGCATTTAAGGTCCCACTGGCAATTATCTTTAATGAAATGGGTGGAGCTGCCACTGAAGTGTAAAATATGTTTACATCCATGTACTTGCATGTAAATAGCATCATATTCCATCTAAAAGTTGAAAGCTATTGAGTCTTAGAAGAAAATTGAATTACAAATAACTATGCAAAAAATTATTGTTAATTTATTATTGCTATTATCTTGTTTTAAAGATCAAAATTGCATGATTATGAGTCATATATATATACTTGTATATATATTGTCTGGGCAGGCTATGCTTGACATTTGAACATTCACTTACTATGACAATACACGGCATGAAGTAGGAATTAAATAATTAAATGGAATGAATGAATGTTTAATGACACCCCAGCATGAAAAACGACATGTCAAAAGTTTATTTATAGTCAACTGTGAAGCACATATCCGTTAATTAGCAGTACAGACAGCAAAACAAGAAACAACAACAAATGTTTTAAAGACTATACATGTATGTGGCAATCTGTACTCACCTGTTTTAAGTGGCCACTTTTAACTACACCCTTGTGTGACCGCATCAGACAGCTTTGACTGTGTGTATGTATGTATGTATATGTATATATATATATATATATATATATATATATATATATATATATATGTGTTTTTGTTTTTTTGGGGTTTTTTTTAATTTAATTATAATTATTGTTAATTTATTATTACCGTGTATCTTTGCCTCTAAGTCAATCTTGGCTATAAGTCAAGTCCCTAGTTTCAAGCACTGAATTTTTTTTTTTTTACTTATAAGTCAACCCATGAAAACTTATAAATATTGAAGTATTTCTTATTTGCAACACATGAGAACAATAATGTATAATATTTAAAAAAAAAAAAATTATTTGACAAATTTCCGTTTTAAAGTTTTGTACATCGTAATATTCCAGTCAAACTACATAGCATCAAAATGAAATATTCCTGTAGCAAATAGTGAAAGCTGTTTGACTGTTACTGTATGGTACTGTACAGCATGGTTTTGTGCACAGACAACAACATTATTTATAAACACTGACAACAATCACTACGATAAAATTGAAAGTACATGTGTCATCCATTATTACATGTTATTCCACCATATTAGGTCTCACTACACAGATCACTTCCGGGTGAGAGTTGATTGATCACGGTCGACTATAGTTCCTAATTGTGACACATGTTATTGTTCACATGTTCAGTTCTAGGAAATAGTGAAGAATTAAAACAATATGTATGTTTAATGGTAAGCCTTCTGGCTGTATTTTGCCCATGTTATTTTGTAATATTGTACATCGACTCTTTGGGACATGGATATATAGTGCAAGTGATAGCCGGAGTGAATCGGTTAATGAATCACCAGATGCGGACATACATGTATCGCAAAAAACTGAGACGGAAATGTTCTCAATTTTGAAGTGAAAATAAATGCTTATATAATATATGTTCACAATGGTGTATATTGTTAGTGCCAACGAGAACCCATTCTATTAGCAATCTTCATTTGAAATTGGTCAATTTAACATGGGTTTTAATGGCAGATGACATCTGTGTAGTGAGACCATAATGTAAAACATGAAATTACTGTTTATCCCAAAAATATAAGTTTAGCAAGCTAAAAATGAAAATGTACTAGTGTAGCATCCTTATAAAAGGTAATTACATCAATGTGGATTTGAACCAAGCGTTTGGGGGCCCTATTTGGGTAAATATTGCAAACATGTCAATTTTATTTATTTTTATTATTTTTACTTTTATTTTATTTGTATTTTTTAGGGGTGTGTGTGTAATATATAAACTGATCCGAGTCTCTAACAATGAGTTTCTCATTGTAAAAGGTCAAAATTCAAGGTCACAAGGTCAATAACCAAATTCACCCTAATTTCTGTGATTTTGTACATAATTAATTTTTTGGAATGTACAGCCATAGTAATAAACAGTTTTGATGGTACTGTGAATATATAACATTGTATTCTACTATAAATGTAGAATTTGTATCTGCCATTAATAATGTGTGGATCTTCATGCCCATAGCAACAATTGATGAAAACTAATATTTTTAATGAACTAACTAGATAATTAGTTTCTTTGTATGTTCCCCATATTAGAACTACCAACAAAGTCATACATTACCATTTAGTGGCTGCTTGTTTGATGGCCATCTATTGTGTGGATGACCAAGGAGTAACAATGTGATATGAAGGTTTATTGGATGGTATAGTGCATCTATCTTTTGGTGTATTGCTTACATTTCATAAGTTACACATGTCTAGTATAGCTTTCCATAGTATGGTGTAAATGACTGAAATTATCAAACTGACTCAAACCAAGTTTGACAAAATCTGTCACCAAGGCTCGAATTTGGCAGGCGGCAGGCGGCAATTGCCGCTCATTAGCACACAAAATACATTCCAAAAAACCGTTTCACAAGCAGGTTTTGCTTTCCATCTGATTTCTAAAATTTGTTTTCGGTATATCCCAGAATTCGCGTTTGTCGCGCGTTTTTCGCATTTCAAATGAAGAACTTAAAATATTTAAAACATTGCTATATTTGTATCGACATCGTAGACGCGGCCATGTTACATTGGTGCGCACACCAATAATGGCAGAATTAACATCAGCCGATTACGGTTTTTCAAATCCGAGTTCAGCGACAGCGAGTAATAATGCAAACGTCCTGAGCTATTTGGACTGGTTCTCGGACTGGTCATTCGGTTTAACATGTAGCGTAAAACTAGTCTAGCCAACGTTAGGAAACAACTACTGGTTGAACTTAAGCTTATTTATCGATGGAATCAGCCGAGAAGTTTCGAATGTCACGACTTTGAAAAAAAGACTACAATTTTAGAGACTACCATCGACCAAGCTACTTTAGAACTTATTACAATCATGGCCGCGGTGGCCAAAAAAGCTACTGTCGAGAAATGGGCAAGTACACCCGCAAACTGGTTAGAATTTGAATGCGACAAAAAAGGTTCTGTGACGATTATTTCATGCAAATATTGTAAACTGACGTCTCAGGGTAATAAACATATAAACCAGGTACATAATTTGTTTGGACTAGATTTAATCAAATGAGTGTAAAATAACAGCAATACCTGTGTTCTAGAACTGCTTCTCAAATTCAAACATTTGCCTCCCAATTAAAATTTGAAAAGCAAAGATTGCCTCCCAATCAAAAAAATGAATTTCGAGCCTTGGTCACTAGACTTTAAGGTCTCACTACATAAATCACTTCCGGGTGAGAGTTGATTGATCACGGTCGACTATAGTTCCCAATAGTGACATATGTTATTGTTAACATGTTCAGTTCTAGGAAATAGTGAAGAATTAAAACAATATGTATGTTTAATGGTAAGCCTTCTGGCTGTATTTTGCCCATGTTATTTTGTAATATTGTACATTGACCATTTGCGACATGGATATATAGCGCAAGTGACAGCCGGAGTGAATCGGTTAATGGATCACCTGTTCGGACCGGCAGTATAGCCAGATGCGGACATATAGCAAAAAACTGAGACGGAAATGTTCTCAATTTTGGAGTGAAAATAAAAGCTTATATAATATATGTTTGCCATGGTGTATATTGTTAGTGCCAATGAGAACCCGTTCTATTAGCAATCTTCGTTTGAAGTTGGTCAATTTAACATGGGTTTCAATGTAGTGAGACCTTAATACACGTAAGGAGGATAACTCTGTAAAGTACACTGGTCTTTTACCAAATGAAGTGTGTCTCTATTGTTCTAGTGAACTGCAGAGATCAGTCTAAGTTATTTTAAGGAAAAGCTCAGTAATATTCAGACCTGTCAACCCTCCTGGATTTGGCAGGAATCTCCTGGTATAAGATGAAATCTGCTGACACCCTGTGCAGGGGAAAATGTTCCTGTTAAAGTGACAAACTGAATATTAATTAATAAAATTTATATAAATTTATTTTAGATACACAAACCACAAATGATGATGTTAACATAACCTGTAAGTGTACTGCAATAAATGTACTAATTAAAAAAAATAATTTCTTGTTAATGTTCTTAACATTTTTGGATAAAAGAGATTTTTTTTGTTAATATTTACTAAATCATAATAATATTTAAACTTTAAAGAGAAATATATACACACATAAAAAATAAAAATTTATTATTATTATTTTTATTTTTTTAAAGCCAAAATCTAAAGATAACAAGTATATATGACATTGTGTAGTGTTCATATAACTTATTGTAATAATTTTTACAACAACCTTGCGATTTTGGGTTAAATTTTTTTTTAAATCTCCTGTTTTGCTCCTGCTTTTTCAACACACACCTCCTGCTTTCTCTTGACTAAAGGTTGACAGGTCTGAATATTCATGAAGTTAATCACCAACACAACATTGTTTGACCAACAATTAATGCCAGTGATCAGATTTCAGAATAAACTCAGGCAACAGGTAGTTATAGTATTGTTTAAATTTTTGCAAGTAGCGATGACTGTTATTTTAACTAAATGGACTGTAGTTTTAGCATATGAGTGAGATCGCACGCCTTTTCACATATATAACCAAAACCATTCTAATGCCAAAAAAATAGGTTATAAAAAATAAATGTATCAAATTAACATATCCGAGTATAAATATAGGGCATACTTCAACAATAAAACATGTAAAATAATCCCTAAAACGGCAATATTTTTGTGTGAAATATTTTTACTCTTCTGTAAGTCGACCTCCCCAAGTTATAAAATAAATTTTGGGTGGAAAATGTTTGACTTTGAGGTAAAGATATACGGTATTATACGGTCAAATATAATTTTTTCTTTATGCTTCAGCATGCACATGCATGGATGAACATTTGTGTAATAACAAACAGACTTAAAATTCTAAGTTAACGGGATACCAAAACTACTTGCTCTAACTCAATTGCTACCATGTGGGGAAAATATTTAAAATGTGAAAATGCTGTTTTACTAGTGCACGAAGCCAATTCTGCACTCTCTGAGTCCCATTTGCCTCGTCTGCATTTGAGAACAGATTTATCCTGTACATCAATGACATAATTCGGGTTTCTGCAGACTGCAATGCAAGTTAACTCTTTATTGTTGAAGGTACACTGAGATGATGACCCTATTCCTTCTCTGATATCACTAGAAAAGCACTCTGAAAATACACACAAAACAACAGCTTTAAAGTATAAATTATTGCATCATGAACACAATAAGTATTACATATTACAATGAATATCATGATGTATTATTTACAACAGTGTTAGCAGTATTATGGAAAAGAAAAGGAAAACAAATGATAAAGCTGAAGTTTAGTACTTGGCCCATGCTTATAAAACTTTAGTGAAAACTCAAATCTTTAATGACATCACATGCATCAGTCCTTCCCATTTGAAAATACCAGGCGAGTGATAAACTACTCTCCTTGCAAACTCCAGGCTAGTGATTTGCATTGCACAAGAAAGATCTTGAGTAAAGCTTGTACATATTGACACAAAGAAGTTTTGAATAACACTCATTCAACAATTACTGAAGAAACATAATTATACTAGTATAATAATACTGACTGTGTGGACATTTATAATTATTGTTTTTTATTACCCATATGGTGAAAAATATCTTGGTACATATCAAAGTGATATATTTATCCCACTAGAATGCAAAGTGGAACGTAACGTTTTGTGACATAATGAATTGGCGAAATAATTTAGATTTCTTGTGAAATGAATTATTTCATTTGGGACATAAACATGATACAAAATGGAAGCTTGTTTTATAAATCCAGACCTATTAATGATGTTAATTTAGAAGAAATATAGAACTTTTTACATATACCAAAACTTACTAAACAACAAAAGAATAACCTGGAAGGTTTACTTAAAGAAGATGAAATACTATCTTGCTTACAAACTATGACAAATAATAAAAGTCCAGGGTCAGCTGGGTTCACAGCACAATTCTTAAACAACAAATTGTGGACAGATATATGTAGATATCTTACTAAGGCAATAAATTATAGTTATCATACAGGTGAACTCTCATCAACCCCAAAAGAAGGTGTTAAAACATAAACAATACTTTAAAAATTGGAGACCTATATCTTTGCTAAACATGTCATATATTGCATCAGGTTGCATAGCCAATAAAATAAAAACTGTTTTACCTTACTTAATAAATGAAGATACATCAGTGAAATCTCTATGACTTATTTCATTATACAGAAAATAATAAAATTCTAGGCTTTCTTTTATTAACTGATTTTGAGAAAGCATTCAATTCCTTTACCTGGTCTTTTATTCTCAAGACTTATTTTTTTTTAACTTTGAAGATTCTATTAAAAAATGGATTGAAATGTTTTATTTTAATATTAAATCTTGTGTAATTGTAAATGGACAAACAACTGAATGGTTCAAAATATCAAGAGGATGTATACAAGGAGACCCATTATCACCATATATTTTCATACTCTGTGCAGAAGTTTTATCTTTATTAATAAAAGTAAATAATCATATTAAAGGGATTTTAATTGGAAATCAAGAGTTTCTTATATCACAATACACAGATGATACAACAATTATGCTAGTTGCAACAGAACAGTCTTTACAATTCTGCCTTCAACTTTTAAAATTCTATGCAAATGCTTCCGGCCTTCATGCAAACATAAATAAAACTAAGATTATATGGTTTGGTAGTCATAAAAATAGCAATGAAATGCTCTATTCAGACCTAAAATTGACTTCGGATAAAGGAATGTTTACCTTACTGGGAGTTGAGTTTTATACTACCGGGTAATCTTACAGATACAAAAAATGTATGGTAACTGTTAATTACAATAAGAAAATAAAAGCAATTAAAAAAACTTGATACACTGCATGGTCTAAAGTACTATTAATTCTACTTGGTAAAATACATGTACATGCATGTAGTTGTAATTTTTTTAGCAATGGCCAAAATTAACCATTTAATTTTAACACTGCCTAACCTGACAGACCAAACTATCAACGAATTAAACAATATATTTTTAAAACCTATTTGGAATGGTTCTATTGATAGAATAAAGTGCGACATAATAACTAAACATTATGAAGGAGGACTCAAGATGTTTAAAATACATTATTTTATAAATGCATTAAAAATATCATGGTTTCGGAGATATATACATAAAGAATCAAAATGGACATATCTTCTAAAACTTACATATCCAAATTTGCATAACTTTGTTAATTTTGGAACAGAATTTGTAAAACAGAAATTAAGAATATTAGATAATAAATTTTGGTATGACACATTTCAGGCATGGGCTATCTTTTTAAATAAAATACAAGTAAAATAATAGATAGATATTTTACATCAACCTATATGGTACAGTAAAGTACTTTTAGAACGAACATGCTTATAACAAACTACCGGTTAGAACAAACTGATTGTAAAGTCATGATTTTCTCCCCTATATATTAGTAATACATTTTAATGTATAGAACGAACTATGTATAGTGAATTAACTGTTAAAACGAACCAATTTTGTGGTCAAAATTGTGTATTTCAGTGTAAATTAGTGCATATACAGCGAACCGATCATAATTGTTTTGTATCTTATTTGTATATCGTATCAATCAGTAGCATTAACAGCAAGCATAAAAAACAACTATACTAATAAGATCAGCCGGATAATTAACGTCCACTTGTCATTACGTAGTAGATTGGCATCAATTAAAGGATTAACTGTCTGTTCTCACTTCACTGCTATTGAGTGCCGGTATCCAACAATACGACCGACATGTGAAACTCCCTATGCAGTCTTTGTAATTAGTGTTAAATAACCGGATATTTTGTTTTGAAGGTAGGTAACACAAATAAGGTTGAACGGTATTCGGTCATGTGCAATCAAGATGGACACGATAACACTGTTTTCCAAAGTAAAGTTGATGTAGCTTTGCCCGTTTCATTCGATTGCCGACATCGCTACAGCAATAGAGGCTATGAGACTAACACTCACTAAGCAAACAAAAATAAGCAATTTTGTTTCAAAACGTAACTGACTGAGCACTCGTTTGATTCAACATACTGTTACTGTATTTATTTGTATATTTTCTTCTATTGGTAATCATAAATAAAACATTAAAAAACCCACCCCACTAATTCTTGTTTAAATCTGAAAAAATCCCAAATGGCTGACTGAATGAAAACGGCTAACTTCTGTAAATGTTTACAATGAACTACTACTATAACGAACCGATGGTCCTGGTCCCTTGCAGTTCATTATAAGAGTACTTTACTGTATAACAAAGGTGTAAAGGTTGGAGGTACACATATATTCTATAAAAAATAGTTTGAAAAAGGAATTGTCTTCATATATGATCTAATTGATAATGAAGGTAAGATACAAAATGTAGACTACACATACATACACAATATATGTACTAAAGAACAAAAATGTCATAGAAATACAAGGAATTTCATATGCAGTAAGGGACTTACAAAGACCATCAATACCTATCCCAACAAAACCTCTGTCAAATTCATTCATTATTTACAAATATCTTTGCCTTACACTCTCTCTCTCTTTCCTTTCATCTAATTCTTATACAAGTAGGTAGAACAATGAAAAAAAAATATATATATGTTGGCCAAGTTTTTTTATTTTAAGCAAAAATATGAACCAGAAGATGTAAATTAATGAAAATTGGACGGAAAAATATTTAGTGGTTAGAAAGTTATAGCCCTTTGAAATTTGGTGTGCTGCCAAATTTTGACTCGCTTTTTTAAACTTGCCGGTTAAACTCAACTACTAATCGTCATGTGTATATTTCACTTTAAAATGGACTTTAAAATGGAACTGAAACATGCCAAATATTATTCTGGAATAAGTAATAGTGTTTTTGAAGCCACTGGAAAATGGTAACATATACCATTATAATGTTAAAATGTTATTGTGAACCCTAACGTCGTTATAAACGTAAAATCGGAAAATAAGCAATACAAAGCGACGTTATTGTTTTCACAACTTAATATATTTATTTAGCCTATCAGGACAATGCAACGATACCCCATTCATTTCCAACTTCTATTATGCATAAATAGTGAAACAATGTTACATAAAAAATAAAGGCAGTACATATGGGTGTTTGAATGAGCATGTGACGAAAGCTAGTGACAGGGACTAGTCCATTGTAATATAATAGGGTAAAACATCTATTTAATGATACTGAAAATATTTTGAAGAAAAATTAAGTTGGCGGTGGGGGGAGGGAGTGACGGGTCTTTTGAGGGTGGTGGTGGTTTTTTTGATGGGGGAGTTCTTGATTTAAGCGGAGTAACAAATACATTTTGAAAAAATATATAAAAGGCCGATTTAAAAAAAAAATTAATGATAATAATACAAATGTGATTAATGATAGTGAAAACATTTCGAAGAAAAATAAATGTTGTTTGGTGTTTGTGGCGTGTCTTTTTTTTTGTGGGTGGTGGTTTGGTAGGGGAGGTCTTGATAAAAATAATAATAATGAAAATGTGATTACTGCATGCCACTGTAAATATAGATAGAAAATGTGTGGGTTTGCTGGGTTATATATGTTTGCTTTTGTTCTTTCTTCTTCTTTTTTTTTTTTTGGGGGGGGGGGGTGTTTGCCGATTGTGGAGGGGTATTTTTTATTGTATTTTGGGGTGGGTTGGTGTTTTTACTGGGGTGGGTGGGTAGTGGATTGGGCTATTTGTTTGTTTTTCTTTTATTTATGTTTATTTATTTTGCCAGTTACATGTATGCTTACATCATGTGTACAGCAATGTCTTCATTCTAACATGTTGGACATCTAGGCCCTACCTATGTTGAAAAATCGACATGCAAGACCAACATAAACATGTTTGTACAAATACTAATGTTACAGTTACTAGGTTGATGTTTTTAGGATAAATTATTTTTGCTGTTATTACAGCAAAATTTGCAATTTAGCATGTTTATAATACAATTTAATGTACATATAAAATTAATTTGAAGCATTGAAACAAAATATTTTGTATAACAGGTGCCACTGCCTGTACAAGAACTTGTGTTGAAGTCTAGACTGTGGCCAGCAAAGGTTTGCATGTGTTTTGGGGTAGGGGTGGGGTCATGTTTCCCTAGAAAATACATTAAAAAAGAACAATATAGCACGTGGGGGATGGTACTGTGTGCCGATCGGAATATTACCTAAAATATCTAAAATATATATATATTTAATTATTAAAATTGTGTTACTGTCACACGCAATCTTTATAAAAATTGTAGGTGTGTTTCTATGAAGTTATGCTAATTAATGTGAGGTGAGATTGCAGCTTTAAAAAAAGGAAGACAATTTCCATGCAAGAAACAACCAAAACAATGTAATTGTGGGTGAGAGCTCGCTAGCCATAATGTATTTGGGCTAGATTCACCTCCGATATAATATCATATTTGACAGATGGTCAGTTATTACAAAACGCAATTCCAGCAATTTAGGCCCTAATATATATTTTTAAAAACTAAAACAAATGTAACACACTAGGCAGTGCCACCTTGAAGTGATGCATTATGGAATTGATAAAATGGCTGCCACCGTGACTGCTGAGACAACCCCAGTTAGGACGCCTTGTGCTCAAATGCGCTATGGTGATCGCGAAATGACTTGAAACTTCAAAGAAAACACAGAAACAGGTTCAATTTAACAACTGAATATGTGAACTCGATGTGCCGAAGTATAGAAATATATTCAAAATCCATTTGAAGTTCAGTGTTTTTCAAAGTACATTAAAAATATCACATTTCGTTATTAGTGATAAAATCGACCTTTCTCTATAATGAGCCACCTCTTAAATCCCTCAAAAAACTTCTAAAAGAAGCCATTGTTTGCAACCCCTGTAACTGCCAAAAACAATATTCAATACTGACAAATCTAAACTGGTTATAACTTATAATATAAGGCACACATCATAAACTTGAAACCGTGAAAACATGCAAATGAACCTTGTGTGGTTAACAGTATTGAACACAATATTTTTGTTTTTTCAGAAAAAATGGAAAAGCACATTTATGTAATTGTTCATGAGTGTGTGCTTTTATAGTAACAGATATTGTTTTCAAATTGTTGTACAGAATAATGTGTTTTCAGCATGTTTTTCTTAGTTAAATGTATTAATATAGCTTTTGATCACCTATTTTGTAAGGTGGTGAAGTAGGAGTCCCCAATCCTAACACTACAAATGTATTTTGGGGCAATAAAATATTTTACAAAAAAATAAAATATATATCTATTTGTTATAATAGTCAGGTCCCATTTCCCCAAAAGGTGGAAGGTGCGAGCATTTTTTTAGGATTTGGGCCAACATAGATTTTTAGCATAATTTGGGGGTGCTGAATCAAAAAAAGCATGTTGGCCTTCTGACAAATTACATTTAATGGGTCAAAATGGCCAAAAACAAGATGGCCACCAAATGGTCACTAAAAATTAAAACAAATTGGCACCAAAGTGTTATTAACGGCATTAGCTGGTGTTATAAACACCAGCCAATGTTAAGATGTACTACTCAAATAAACTGAACAAAATAGTTGTATGCGAGATGATAAATATAAAAGTGACAATTTTACATATATAGAACTTTTATTCTTATCTTTGGGATCTATTAAGATAGCTTGAGTAACAATAATCTTCAATGGTATCAATAAGCAAACAAACTGACATATTTTTTAACATAGAGTGAAAAATGGTTTACAATGTTGTCAGCTGATTATAACCACTTAATGGTTCAACATGAAAATTCAACCAATTCCCACTTCTGTTAACAAGTGACAAGTAAACATTATTTCACAAAGGCCATAAATTGATAATTACTGGAACAGAATTTGTTATTCTATTTATTACCTCAGCGATTTGCTTTTCCAAAATGCCTTTATTTTCAGTACAGTGGCTATATATATATATACACATCCATGTACATAGAAATTATGTAAACCACTTTACACACTGTTCTGGGTATTGCTTTAACTTTGTATTTTAATCACAATTCACAGATAACTGAAAAAAAAGTTATTCCATCAAATGTTTTTATAATGAATTGTATTGAATTATTGACCGCAGACTTCGTCCACAACACCGGATTACTTATCTAGCATGGCCGGGATCGCTGAAGAAGAAATGTGAAGAAGAAGTATTGAACTACCAGTTTATTACAAGTTTAACACAGAAAACAGAAAGACGTAAACTCAAACACTTTAAGCTATGTGACATTATTTTGTGTGCTTTGTCAAATTGTGATGTAATATTTAGTATTGATATGGTGATTGGTTTGTAATCATCAAATTGTCCAATAGTAGTGCACCAATGCACAATATTTCCCACTCAGAAAATATTTAAAATATTTTCCCCGTTATGAGTGACTGCTGGGGTAATAAACTTAAATCTTTAATTATATGAATAATTACTATAGTGAACTATAAACCATATTTAGTAATGTCATCAGTAGATACCTTTCACTTTTCACCAATATGAACAGAAAATGAGAGTCAGGAGAGCTAGTGGTACTTTTCATAATGGATGTTTATGGAAATTGCTGATATTGATACATGTGGGATCTACATAATACATTTTATTGACTTTTTCAATCTTATCGGCATACCCAAGGGTAGAAATTAAGAAACATTGCCACTTTCAGTAGGCTGGAAAAGTTAAATAAAAAGCATTCTGAAAGTACTGCTAAAGCAATACAATTCGTATACCTCTCCTAAATTCAAGGTCCATACAAACGTTTGTGAAAAGTGGGTAAATACCCATGAAAGTTGAACTTGATCAGTAACAGTACATGATAAAGATAGACATAAAATTAGATCTCTATCTTCAGACATTGAAAAACAAGTCTGGCATTTTTTTCTTTCATATTTCCTAGTTTTAAGGGCCATAAATCTGTTAAAAATGGGTAAATCTATATGAAAGTCACACTTGTGTCTGTAACAGTACATGATAAAGCTATACACAAAATATCAGGTCAATATCCCAAGGGCTTCTAGAAAAAAGTCTGGAAAACTAAATTTCACATGTCCCAAGTTCAAGGGCCATAACTCAAGTCAAAAATAGCTAAACTGCCATTGATCTGTAGCAGTACATAATAAACCAATGCACAAAATTTCAGCTGAGTATCTCAATGTATTCTAAAACAACATCCAGAAAACCATTTGATGGACAGATGGATGGATGGACAGACAATCACCAGCCAGCCAGAAGGATGGAGCGGCAGGGGATGCACACACACACACACACACACACACTCTCAGAAACTTTGATCTTTCAAAGTACTTTTTTGTTCAGATTCCAGCAGCATAATAATTGAAGAATGAATTTTCATCCGAGTGGAACAATACGTCTGCTCAGTTGTGAATGATTGCAGATATTTGCATTGATTATATAATACAAGATTTGATTGGCAATCCTCAAAGAACATTAAGAATACCGGTAGTTTGGTTCACACATCAGTGAATTGTTGGAAAATGTGACTTGGAAAGACCACTAGAAATCCCTACCTTTGCACGGTTCTGTGTTGCAGACTGCTGTCTGACTATCTGACTTGTTGCAGTGTACTTGCATTGCAGCTGGTAGGTTACAGTTTCGCTTTCTCAACCGGACTCCACCTCCACAAGATCGAGAACACAGACCCCACCATTCCCACTGGCCGAATACTGAAAAATACATTTTCAGAGTCAGAGTCATGTTTGACAGATGAGTAAATACAAACACATTCACAAAATGGAAACAAAAACAGTACTTGCAGAGGCAGAGTGATGGAGTCTATCGCAGAACCTGTAGGAGGTGCATATGAATTCAGGATGTTTTTAGGGAGGGGTGCAATCTTTAGAATGAACAACCAATGAATTCAGGGAGGTGCATACAATGTTTAGAATGAGCACCCAATGAATTCAGGGAGGTGGTACAATGTTTAGAATGAGCACCCAATGAATTCAGGGAGGTGGTACAATGTTTAGAATGAGCATCCAATGAATTCAGGGAGGTGGTACAATGTTTAGAATGAGCACCCATTGCATTCAGGG
>JAECMU010115895.1:0-14463 GCA_016106625.1 Dracogyra subfuscus
AATTAAATGTTGATTTTCAAAATATAAATTCCATTAATTTTAAGTATCCCTGTAAACTAACAACTGAAATCATTTAGAACAGCATCAGTGATGTGATGCCAATATAAAAATAAAAGATGAAATGATTTGTATATCTTAAAACTATATATCACACAGGTAGCTAAATAAACGATCCCCGTCAGCTAACAGCTGGGGTTTTTATCAACATAACCACATGTCCGACGCCGATATAACCGTCATTATAATGTGTTGAGTGCGTCGTTAAAAAACCCAAAAAAACAAAACAAACAAAAAACTAAATAAAGGCCATTTTCCCCTACATTTCAAGTCATATATAGCAAGTTTTTGTAAAATGTTCTTCATGGCAAAAATAGCAACAAAAAAAAAGCAAAAACAAAAAGCAAAAAAATCTCATCCCTAAAAAAAAAAAAAAAAGGATCCTGGACCAAAACGTTTCAAAACAAAAGGAGAAAAGTTAATCAGATTACGTCTTTTTCTTGTAAACAATACCACTAGAGCACACTGATTAATTAACCATGGACAGGGACAAGAACAGGTTTTGAGTAGCCGTAAAATTTTCCAAACATCCCAAAACATCCAGACATAAGAAGACCTGGTCCCGAAGGATTGGTGACATGTCACAAACCCTATAAGCAGGAAATGTTTTATTTAAAGATGCATTCCACACATTTTATTTACAGTTATATGGCGTCGGACATATGATTAAGGACCACACTGCGTGCGCTACAACAGCTTGCTCTGAATGTGCACGTTAAACCCTATGACCTGACCTGACCTACTAGAAAAATATGTGTGTGGTCTTAACCATATGTCCAATGCCATATAACCATAAATAAAATGTGTTGAGTGCTTCGTTCAATAAAACATTTCCTTCCTTTATTGTGATGTCAGGAGTTTTAGAATTTCAGCAAACTTCCGTAAATTGTAAATATGTCAGTGGTGTGCTATCACAGATAGTATTTTATAACGAAAGTAGACGGTGGTCGTGATGGAAATTGCTGGACATGCTGAACGATGCAGGAAAAGCTGGTTAGAAAATCACCAACAAGCACATACGACATACATCTAGGTTAGAGATTCCCTCTACATGCAGTTTTCCAAAACATTGATGATATTAGCCAACACACGTTTGTTTGGATTTTCTGACGAGGGATTACAGCTTTTGTACAAACAATCCGTCGTTTATGCTGATACTAGTTTTGTATAACTGACAAATGAATGACAAAATCGTACGTGCTAAATTTTATGCACTTTGAACTTTTAGCAAACTTGCATTTTTATGATTTTGTGATAAAAGATGGGGTGGGTATTTAATTTATGAGGAAGGGCCTACATTCTAAAATGCCCTGAAATGAGAGGGGGGCTTATTCAAAGATGTGGGTTTATTTCCATTCAGATACAGTAGCAACATGAACACATTTTACCTTCTAGCTTCCTCTTTCATCACCGCTGCGTAGCTGCTCTCCATGTTGTCCACATCACCATCATCGTCGCGGTACCTGACAGTAAACAAGGTTGTTTTTTTAAAAACACGAAACAATGGAATATGTACTTAATGAAAATTTAAAACTATAGTTATATGTTATCTAACATATAGTTATTTTGACTCTTGGTCTAAAGAATTGGATAAAACTCTGCTGACTCATAGGCTACTCCCTTTTAATTGATTTCCCAAAAACAGGACAGCATATACCATGGCTTCTGATGAATGAATGGGATGAAATGGAAGACATTTAATTTTGGCTGGATGATCAAGACAGATTAGAGTTCTTGTTTTCAAAGTCCAAAGCAGATGATCAAGAAGGTGAAATAAGCAAGACAATGAAACCAAATAGTTTGATACCAGTGTCTGCGCTTAACTTATTTTTGGAGTTGCCATCCGGGCAAGTGGTGACAGCACTTTCACTTGCCCGGTTCTATTTTCACTTACTCAAATAATATTTTCAAAAAACAACAACAATATTGCAACAGATTGTAAGAGAAAACACAAACTATGCACATATTAAGACACGAGCTAGGCACATGTTAGGTTTGCAAAATTGCTTAATGTTTCATATTAAATTAGATAATTATATAAATTAGATAATTATATAAATTAGGATTATATAATTCCCGATTATATTATTTCCAACAAACATTGAGCACTGCTCAGCAATCCTCACAGAGTTCCCTATTCTTAAAGGAACCTTAAAAACATCAAGCCGATACCCTACATTATTAACCTGTTACTCTCTGTTTACCTGTTCCTGTCATATCCAAATATCTGTTTGATGTATTTAGAGTAATCAAGGTCCGCCGGGTCATCAACATCGTCAACATCGTCATCGATGAAGCCAGCCATGTCCTCGTCCTCACTTTCAGAATCTATAATCTGTCTCTTCCTCGACACTACAAACGCAACACAAAAACCAACTGTAGGATTGTTTAAATTTACTTGTTTAGTTGTCTTATTAATTCTTCAGCTACCTTTTTGTATCCATAGGCAGATTATGATGGCTAATTAAAACAATTATAGTCACCGACACTGTTTATATGGCACACAGAGGGACATAAACAAAGTGATACATGAACCTATGGACAACATTTAACTGAATATACATATATGTTTACATTGTTATTTCCATTTCAATTTAGTAAATTACAGTATACTGAAATGGTTTTTTTTGCTTTGGTGAAAAACCAGGACAACATTAACCTATTATTCTCTAAATATGATGTAATACTTAAAAAAAAAAAGTAAAAATAAAAAAGAGAAAAATAAAAGTCTGTTATGATTTTATATTGGGGGGATCACATTGGGGTTGGAGAGAGTACCTACACCGTGTATGAGTGTTAATTCCTGCTTTTACATATTTTATGGTAAATAGGCGAACATAACAGGTGGTGTGTGGACAGGTGTAATTGATATACCTTTATAAGGATGGTACATCCATGGCTATGCAGGGTTCTTACACTTGTAAAAACATGAAATTCAAGGACATTTCCCAGGACTTTTTCTTATTTTTCCAGGACATGAAATGTTCAATCAATGAATGTTTTTAGAAGAAACTGTCGTTCAAATGTAGACAGGTCATGGGAACAACAAAAGTAAAGTTGAGGAAAAATAAACCACCAAATTTTTTGCCTAAATTTCCAGAACACAATAAAATTTACTGCTTTTTCCAGGACATTCCAGGCCTGGATTCTAAAATCACAAAATTCCAGGACATTCCAGGATTTCCAGGACGCGTAAGAACCCTGCTATGTCTGTTCAAAGAGTATTACTACATTTATATAACAGTACAACCAATCAACCAACCAAACATTTGACTTCATCCACTTAAGGCCCATCTTGAAGACATCTTCCGAGTTCAAGTGAAATGGGTCTCAAAACAAGTTAAAATAAAAACTGTTTTAAACAAACATCCTTGGTGCACATTAATTGTGTACATATGCATGTCTATATGTACCTACCTGGTTTGGGAGTTTTCTTCTTGATCTCTCCATATATTCTATCCCACGGGTTACTAGCCGGAGGCGCTGCAGCTTTCTTTGGCTTCTCTTCCTCCTCCGATGATGAAGGTCCACAAATCAACACCTTCTCATGCACCGAATCGTAGTTGTTTCTATGTCTGGAGTCACCTTTGCCCTTTGGCCTCTCCACATCTCTCCTGTCCCCAGACGACAAACTCTTATGCTTGGAATCATGCACATTACCTTTGTCCCTGTGTACCGTATTATTGGTTTCACGGTTTTTCAATTCTTGACCTTTGCTCTTTAACCTATTAACTTCCTTCTCACTCGTTCTTACATTATGGCTGCTTTGTGAATGTTTGTCCTTTGAGGCCAGTTTGCCGACATCGGCTTGTTTGTGATTGTGATTTTTTTCAGCAGTTTTAGCGACTGGTTTGCCGTGATTATTTTCCACTACTCTGTTACTGACTACTTTGTGCTGATTAGATCCTGAAATGGACTTCGATGTCATCTTGTTTTCAGAATATTTGTGTACAGCATTTAAAAATGACTTTGATGACGATTTCTTATCCGAAGACACTTCATGTTTGGTACTTGAGGATTTCTGGTTTTGCATTTTAGGATGACCAGATGGTTTTGCACTGCTAGACGAAGACCGGCTAAGGCTTGATGAGATTTTTGCATGATTACTAGCAGGTTGTCCGTGTTTGGATATTATGTGATTAGTACCAGAGTGTTTATGATCTGATGATGATTTTGCTGAATTAACAGAAGAGTGACCATGGCCTGAAGATGATTTCACATGACTGGATGCAGAAGAGCTATGATTTGAAGGCACAGACTTTCCATGATTTGAAGACGACGACTTGTTGTTATGACTTGAACTGGATTTTGCACTATTGGATAAATGATCTGAAGACGATGATTTTTTATGATGAGACCCAGACTGTCCTTGGACTGAAGACACCTTGACTTCAGGCTTATGATGTTCAGAAGATCTGGCGTGGATGGAACTGGATGAATGTTTTGTTGAAGGAACTCTGACATCTGATGACTTGTTAGGTAATCCTGAAGATTTTGAAATCTTTTTAACATCGGATGACCTTCCATCTGAAGATGACTTATGTACTGAAACATCACCTGATTTTGAAGGACCAGAAGGTCTTGCTAATTTTGAATCTGATGAGGATGACATTTTAGGTTTTTTACTTACACTGGAAATACCATCAGATGAAGAATGCTTAGAATGTGTGCTTTGTCTTGCTGAATTATCCACAGATAAATGATTTTCCTTTGAATGAGATGCTACTTTCTTTGAGACATTGTCGGAATTAGAAGATGATTTGCTCACTTGGTTTGATGATGAAGAATGTGACACTTTTTTCTGACCACTAGAATCTGATATTTTCGGAACCGTAAACCCACAGAGACCTGCCTTTTCGTGTCCCGGTGTGGGCCTTTTCTGAGAAATCATCGAAGAGTGTTCCTTTTTAGGAATTCCCCATTTGTGTTCTGGTTTCGAAACAGCAGGTGAATGGTCTCTAACAGAATTAACAGACTGTCTGGAACTGGATGCAGAAAGTGAGGCACTATTTTTCTTAGCCACCTTCCTATCGTCATCTGAACTGTCCTCGTCTGATGACCGACGCTTTACTGCAGGTGGCGGTTTGCCTGTGCCATGCTTAACCCAATCCTTGTATTCTTTGCTATTTATCCTTTCCAACCTGTCCTTCTCAAACTGAGACATCGGCCGTTGTTCGGGTTTCTTTTTTTTCTGAATTGGCTTTTTAAGAGCATCCACAGGTTCGTGCTGCTTCTGCTCTGCCATTTTCAAAATGTCTGCAAAATTTACGGGTGGCGGCATTGGACGATTAAATTTCTTAATCTTGGGCTTCTTCAGTTTCTCCAGGTTCGGTTTTGGCTTGACAGATACGACATCTTCGTCTGCTTCATCATCACTGATACTGTGCGTTCTTTTCCTGTCGACAGAAGAAGAGACTTTTGCGGGTTTCGCTGTTTTGTCTTGTGCAGCCTTCTTGCTGTCCTGAGCCTTCTTGCCAAACTGTGCCTCCCAGACTTTCCTCTTCTCTCTGATCATGTCTTCTCTTCTCTGTTGCTTCAATCTTTCTTTTTCTTCCTTCTCTTTACGTTCTTCTTCCTCTAATCTCCTTTTAATTTCTTCCGCTTTCTTTCTCATTTCGTCTCTCTTCTGCTGCTTCATCTTCTCCTCGAATTCCGCCCATTTGTCATTCTGCCCGACTTTAGCTCCACGAGTGGGTTTGAAAGTGTGAGTCATTGGCTCTACTATTACTGCAGTCTTCTTATCATTAGTTTTCCGCGCAGCACCTAAAAACATGAGAATATAGAAAACTGAATACACAACAGATCATAAAAATAGCTGCATAAGCCTAAGCTACTTCCAGTTAGAACTTTCATCTTGAAAAAAACACATCGGCCCTAAAGTAACCAGTATTAAACTTATTTTGTAATGTTCCCCTGTATTAGAATCTGAATCTGACTCGGGCTTCATGCATTTATAACTTTAATTATGAAATACATGTAATGTTACGGGTGTTTAGTGCCTTTCACAAATGTAAATAAAAGCGTAATCCGTTTTGCCAACACACTCTACCCTTCTAAAAGTGTACATATTGACCCCCACCCCAAAGTCCCTGAAATACAATTAACAAACAGCCCATGAAGAGGGGTATATTTGAGTTGTTCTATACAGTAACATGCATATAAGCAAACTAAATCAAAACCCCTTAATAAATAAATGCAGTAAGTACATATCGTCAACATCCCTAACTGCGTTATGTTTCAAATTCTGTTCACTTTGTTTTCTCGTGCACGGTTCATGCAATCAACATACAATTTGTTGTCATCAGCATGTCATTCATTTGAGGATTTCTTCACAGTTCAGGAACATTTTTATAAACAATAAAGTTGAGAAAAGTAAATATCTAAATACAAAATTTTACAAACCCCTAAAACCATAAATTTTACTAAGTTGTTTTTGTTTATTCCTTAAAATGACCTATGTCTGGTTCACATGACTCGTAGAAATTGGAGGAAAATGAATTAACATTCAGTGCATGTCACATGACCGCACACGTGCCAGAAAACAAGGCCAAAGAATTTAATTTTTAAGACCCCTGTTGTTAGGATTTGATTCAATTATTATATCTGATCTGCAAAAGGTATGCTACATTTTTGTGCCTCTATTGTAGTGAATAGTATTCATAATCCATTCATAGCAGTTGTTAACTTATTTTGAGTATATAAATTGTGTTAATTTATAATCAATTCATAATTTTTTTTATATTTTACAAACTATTCACAGGTATGAACATAATGCCTATCAGTCTTGATATCTCAAGTGTAAGCGAGGTGTGTTGATAAAATGCGGACCGGACCAGAATGCTTAACAAAATGAATTTGTCCTTTAAACAAATTAATAAATTAAGTGTTCAGAAACTGTGCATAATTAAGAAACATATATTTGTTCATGTAGTTGCCTTAAAAATGGAAAATGACAAACCTCACATGTGCAGTACGATACTTTTTGCAAATGTATGTGCCTGAATGCAGTTAGAAATGTCGCACCCTTTCCTGTTTACAGGAGGGTGTTTCAATTTTATTTATTAGAATGGATTTGTTTGGTCAACATTGTTGATTTTTTATGTTACTTGATTGTAATTTACTTTGTTTCACGTAATGTGAACAGTTAGGTGAACACAGTTTGGGATGTCAATAGTACATATTATATAAAATAATGTATTGGTCATATATGTTGTTCATTAATAAAAAAAATCGCCTGTCTCTGAACACAAACAAAGTGTTTTTATACCACATGTAACTTGCTAGACATTCCGCATAAGTTCTTGTATTCACTAGATTAAACTCTGACGTCATGTTTAAAATATGACGTCATACCAAAGACTCATAATATTTTATTAAAGGGTCAGAATCTACATTTTATAAACTTAAAATGTACATCTATAACAACTTCTTGTACTGTTTGTAATTATAAGAATTGCTTCTCATTTTTTAGGAATTTATCAATGAATAAAAGTCACAAATGGTATAAAATCGCTTCGCTACGCGATTTTATACCATTTGTGACTCCATCTTGTCTACAGTCATACACTAGATGAAATGTGGATATCTGTAAATGTGAACAGCCCCTTAAATGTTAAATACAATAAATACCTTGCTAAGACAAGGACACAAAAGTTTACTATTTGGTATTTGGAGTTAAAATAATGAATGGCCAGGCCTTGACCGTAACTTTTTTCAATGGTAGCCCCCCGGGCTTCCAGGTTATGAAATCTGGTAGCCCTCAGTGAAATTGGTAGCCAAAACACCCTGGGCTACTGCTAAGGTTGAGCCCTGTGAATTTTATATCAAAGGACCAGAGTCGAGACAAATTTCAGAGAAGGAAAAACTACATGTTGATGGCTATTTTAAGACTCACATTGCAGGACCCAGACCAAACATATTCTATTGAAGGGACTAACCTCAGTTTGTAACCAGTTAAAAGGTTTTCAGCTAATAAAATGTTTAAATTATCAAAATTACAATTGACTTACTTTTTCTTACATAGAATATGAATATAAATTCAGAATTCTGTAAATTCAGAATACAAAATACAGGTTAGATATCTATGTTATTGTACATGTACTGCTTAGTGCAATCCACATACCTACACTAATAGTCCTTTCTCCGTTGGTTTTACCTTTGCCTTTCTGCGCACCATCATCAGTTTTCTGTGAAAACAAAAACAAAAACACAGCCATGATATACATTTTCTTTAAAAATAATAAAATAGTAATAGTATATGAGTGTTCACCATGGTGTGCCAAACAGAAATCATATTTACATTTAATAATACATATGATATGTTGATTAAATTGCTTAATCATAAATACCGTACTGTACGTAGTGCATGCTGCTCGCCTGTGCAAAAGTAAATCTAATGGAAAAATTTAGCAGATTTCCTCTGAAGTCCATGCCTGAATTTATTTATTTTAATTTTTTTGAAATCCAATAGCTGATGATCAATTAATCACTGTGCTCTAGTGGTGTCTTTAAGTTTAAACAAAACAACTTAACTTTAATAGTAATGCATGGTTTTTTTTATATATCGGTAAACAGTAAACAGCCATGAAATATTACAAGTACTAAGCATGGCACTTCAATATCAAAAGCGACTACCGGTGTAACAGGGCCTTAGCTAGGGGGGAGAATTCGGAAAGCATTATAGAAACTTAGAGAACATTATTTTCTTAACTATTTAAGGAGTTTTAGACTATTAACTATTCAGTTGCTCCCACGTATCAACAATCCTAGCTATGGCCCTGTATGATTTGTGACATTTGTGCAAATAATAAGTACTATCTACAAGTAATAAAAGACCTTAACATATGAGACAAGATATGGGAATTACCAAAAAAGTATAAAGAGCATGCCAAAAGTGAGATCTATTTAAAGTTACACTTACAGTGTCTGGTTACCATATAATAATATCATGCACAAATATGAAATAAAAGTTCAACTGCACTTTTGACAAATTTGTGTGTGTGTTCACTATGAACTGAGAACGTCAAAAGTATATGCTCGATTCATCACCTGTGCGGCCATTGCATTGCAAAGCACAAACGACAGCCTGTTGTCAATTTCCGTTAACAGACCGTGCATTTGCGGATTTGAAATTGTAGGGTTTGTCTGAAAAAATTATATGATAATTCTTGCGCTGTACAAAGAACATTCGGTTGTGGATACATACTATTCTTTCATTAAAACCGGTTTTGATTTTGACAACATACTATTAACAATCATACCTTCCTATTTAAGAATTAATATTTTATAAAGTGTAAGTAGAACTTTCAAAGTTTAGTTTGTATAACACATTGATCGTGTATATATTTTTAATAAAATATACTAAAATAGAAAATGACGGTTTTCACTTTTTAATTTTATGTGTGGTAAAATAAACAAATACAAATACATATATTATTTCGTTTGGAAAGGGTAAAGTTAGTGTTAGAGATTCTGCTTTTGGATGTCAAACGTTTAGTAATTTTGACATATAATCTTAGAGAGGAAATGGTCGCATCTGCAGGGGGGAGGGTATTGGAGGTCGAAACCCTTCCCTGACCAAAAAAACAACAAAATTTAAATATATTTTCTGGGGGAACATGGCCCCATATTAACTTCTTTGTGTTTTTTTAGCAAGGGATCATTTATATGTACCATCCCACAGACAGGATATTACATACAATGACCTTTTATATACCAGACATGACACACTGGCTGGAAAATCGTGCTGATGGGGATCGATCCTAGTACGACCACGCATTTAAAAAAACACCACATTTTTAGGTCTAAGTAATGAATAGAAATAACATATTGTCTTCATAAATGTTACATATATATCGAACATACCACCCTCTTCCACTAGCCTTAGAGCGTTATGTAATTATTAACACCCCCTTACATGTAACACATATACCAACCGCTGGTCACTATCAAAATTTCAAAGCGAATCACCCAACAACCCCTGGAAAGGTATTGTACCATACATTCATGGGTATAAATATATTTTGGAGGTATGAGACGACCCCTCAATCAAGACCATTACATTTCTTCAAAATAATGCGAGAAGCTTAGCACCTGCGCAAATTCCCAGTTCTACTGGTGTCCCGCTAATTGAAGAAAAACAAGCTGGCCATTGGGTTTGCAGTTGACCTAGATAATGTAGATTTAAGCGTCATTGCAAAACCATAGCGATGTGGTGGGCCTTTTATTTACCAAACAGAACTGAATTTTCTATTCTAAATGCTTAAATAATAAAAATATTCCAGACATTGCAGCTTTAAAAAAATATATTATAAAGGCAAATGACTTTGGCAGTAAACTAGTGTCTCCATGAGTACTCAGGCATGGGCCAAGTCTAGCAAGACTCAAGTTCGTTCACAGGACTCGAGTACCTGTACAAGTGAGACAACGTAGAGCATTAATTTTAGTAGTAACTCATCAGAATAAAAAGAAAAACTAGTGCACGATCATAATACTATTATGCATGATCATAATATTATTATTATCATGCACTATTTTATACCTTTTAATCTGGCCGTCTATCTGTCACAATACTGAACATATCAATTGGTTTCTAAATGCAATACAATGGCCTGATTTGGTATTCATATACAGAGCTGGATTTTTTTTGTTGGTTTGTTTAACGACGCACTCAACACATTTTAATTACGGTTATATCGGCGTCTGACATATGGTTATGTCGAGAGAAAAAAACCAGTGGTCAGCTGACGGGGATCGATCCTAGACCGATCGCACATCAGGCGGGCACTCTACCACTGGGCCATGCTGCCCGCTCGCATACAGAGCTGGAATTAAGATGCACCATGCTATTTTACTTTATCCCTTAGTCTAGTTATCATCTAGTAAGTGGCAGGTACTCTGGTCCGGATAAGTTTGACCCTCGAGTATTAAGAGTCCAATATTTTTTACACATGGAGGCCCTCAGATTATAGACATACATATATATATTAACAACAACTAGTGTGTTATATATTATAATATATATACATACAGCTTTGGACCAACAAGTAAAGTAAACATTTATTTTATTGCTTTTCAGCTGTAAACACGTTTACCATTTTTCCTGTGTGCCACTACTGATTACTACATAATTTTGCTCTAGAATGTTCAAATAAACAAAAGTTACATGTCATACAAAATAAATGCAAATTATTAAAAATATTAAAGTTGCATACTCTACTTTCAGCCTGTGCAAAAGGCCACTAAGTTTGGTTTAAACCTACAAACCTGCAACACTTTTGGATAAAGTTACAAAGGAGTGAAACAAGAGTCTGTGATATTAAAACAAGGAAATACCATTCAAAAATAGATCATACACTGATTCATAGTTCTTCTTCATAATTGTTACTTCTCAGACGCATGTGTGTGCATTTTTAAAAAATATGAAAAACACATTTCGTGATATTAAAAACACTAGAATGACCAGAAACGATGCACTCAACACATTATAATTACAGTTATTTCCCAATTACAACCCAACAGTTTCCCAATTAGGATTTCCAAAGTTGCTAAGTTAAAGAAGGAAACGGCTCTTTTTACGATATTGCTTTAATGAGTTGTGATGACTTTTTTCAACAACGGCCTATAGCAAAAACAATTGAGGCAAGCAATAAACTACTCACCAGTTGTAAGTTTTAGGGCATGATCAGGCGCACGCGAGTCGCTACTTGCCTCTTACGGATAGGCCTGGTGTTAGTATTGATTATTTTTGAAAATTCCCTTTTTTTGTATTTGAAACGTTATTTTTTCCCAATTGACCAAAAAGGGACCCTTAAAAATTTGTCTAGATTATACCCTGGACATATGGTTATGTCGAGCAAAAACCCCAGTGGTTAGCTGATGGGAATCGATCCCAGACCGACCTCGCATCAGGCGGACACTGTACCACTGGGCTATGCTGCCCACTGACCAGAAACAGATCTATATGAATACTGTAAAATACTTTATTTTCGAGGGGTGTAATTTTCGCGCTAAAGAAAAATCACCATGTTCGCGGAATTAATATTTCGCGCATCCTTGATTAAACTTTTTTTTCTTTTCTTTTTTTAACACCACTATTATTTATCAATAAATCCTGTTTTTACAGTCAGTGCATAAGTAATATTAACTGTCGGTACCTTGACCTGGGCTTAATTAGTCCTGAATAGTTTATCAATTAAGACTTTACAAATAAAGACGACCAACTGATCGTGTCGGCATTCTACCAGATCAAATAGATCAAATGATTAGTGTTATAACAGGTAAAGGGTCTCACTGAGATTGGGTAAATGGCCGCTTGTAAGCATTATATTATATAATGAGGTGTTAATCTTTGTAATTCAGTACCATCCACAATGTCTTTACTTATATGGTTAAAAAATTCCACGAAACCCAAAACGCCCGGTTTGCTGCAAAATCCATGCGAAAGTAAAACTGAAAACGAGGCAGAAACAGGATACTCCTAAAACGCAAAAGCGTGGTGAAGAAATAAAGGAGGTCTTTCTTAAACGGGTGAGCGATACAGTAAGCAAACATTCAATTCCAGACAAGTTGGTAATTAACTGGGACCAGACTGGAGTATCACTCATTCCTGGGGGTGATTGGACCATGGAAGAGAGAGGCGCTAAACAGGGTGTTGACGACAAACGACAGATAACGGTTTTGTTGGCGATCACCAAAAGTGGAGACCTGTTAGCCTACCACCCCAAGTCTTGAAGTCATCTACGCTGGAAAAACAGACCGGGTCATCTACAATTAATCGGTCACAATCTGTTTGGTTTAATTTTTCACGCGATCCTATAATTCGCGCTAAATGTTTTTGCGCGAATAGCGAAGTCCCCGCGAAAATAAAGTATTTTACAGTAATCTAAACAATAAAATCTAATGTCTTATTTCAATCATCAAAAATGGCTCCAACACAGGGTTTCTAGAATTGTTTTTAAATCGACTAACCGTGGGATAATTGAATTTTTTTTTTTTTTACTAGCCACGATTAAAAATTCACTAGCCCTAATACAATTTTACTAAATAACAGTGATGTCATTCAAAATAAAAATAGCAGGTGAAAATCAAATTATAGGCAGCCATTAATCAACAAAACGTTGACAAGCATTGTTTATTGGAAGTTCAATATCTGGCTACAATAGATTTGATAGCCGGTGAAAAAGTGCCAGGTGCTGGCTATTAATGACATCCCTGAATAATAGTAATAATCGGAAATGTTATTAAAAGATGAAGATAGAGCTTAAAAACACTAACAATGGGGTGGGATGGGAGCAGGATATTCATATTTACTAAATAGACTTAACTGCAACAAAATTCACTAGCTTTTGGGCATGGCAATAGTAGTTATTTACTACTACTAGTCCAACATTGAATAGCACTAGCCATGGGAGTGGGGATACTGCCTAACAGTGAAATATATGTCATAATACCCATATAGCCGTCCCACACTGGGCGGCCACAGGGAACATATTTTTTTCAAATAATGGAATATACTAGTATACTACAAGTTATGTATTTTTGGACCGAATGATTTGTAAATTGCACACAAAACTACAATTTTTTCGTTATTTCTAAAACACTTTTACTTTTTTCTGAATTCCAAACTGAAATTATTTAGAAAACAACAAAAAATTTTTTAAATATAATTATAGGACAGACTATAGACTAGTATCCAGATTTAAATAAAAATAGGTTCTGATCCTTTAAACATAAATTAATTCAATAAATATTAAAAATTGTATTTAAAATTTAAGGTTTTTTTACTTGTTAATAATAATATTAAGATTAGAAGGTTCTGGATCTCTTCTTTTTTTTTAACACGGTACGTCAAGGTTAATTAACTGCCCATAACCAGTGCAATCACTCCAGGCTCCAGCTGTGGCCATTTTATGATTTTTACCAACATTAAAAATCTGACTTGTTGGCGTTACATGATAATACATGTTACATAGCAACTATTACCTGTTTTGCAGTGTCTAAAATAGACATTAAATCTGCGTAGTCCATCTTGGGTCAGATTTTAATGCTTAGTAAACACTATCGTGAGAAAAGTAGGACAAACCATTCGAATACATGATGTGACATGGATTAACTACCAGATGAAACGGATGTTGTCCATCGATGTAGGACTAACCGCGAGTATTTCGCTCAGAGATTCGCTAAAAGTTGCAACGACATATTACGAAAAAGGAATCGAAAAGGTGAACACCGCTATTGATATATTCATCATTGGCTATTGGATTTCACAACTGTGTGGATTTTGGGTGTCACAAATTCTACTTGTGACATTGGTCATGCGTATTGGTATCTTCATGAAGTAATATATGCTGAGGTGTTCTCTCTGTGTGTGTGTGTGTGTGTGTGTGTGTGTGTGTGTGTGTGTGT
>JAECMU010115908.1:2758-14038 GCA_016106625.1 Dracogyra subfuscus
TTTATTACCATCAAAATATAGTTCTCTTTGTAACACACTCCAATCTCCTCCAAATCTACGGAGTCGGGGAAAACACACTAAATATCATACAGAGACATTAAGTTTATTATATTGGAATACAGATTATAATTATTATATCTGATATCCTATATACGTTTACTCACTGAAACAGAACATCGCCTGAGGTGTTTGCGTAGCTGGGGAAGCTGAACTGTGATTAGCAGTGTATAACTCTCACACAGGTCAGAAATAATGTGGCTCTGAACCTGTGATTGATTTATCTATGACCTGCAAAGCTCCCTCAATTAATCACGAGTGACGTGCTTGCGCACTGATCAGTCGGCCATTTCCTACCTCGAACCGAACGAAGCCTGAGGGTCTGAAGACGTATGGGATGTGAGAATGATTGGAGGAAAACAAACCGGCGTTTAGACTGCATAGAATGTCCACTCACAAGTATTTCAATGTCAGACTCAATTGCTGGTCCAGATCTTTTAGAGTCAGTCTCAATTGCTGGTTCGTGTCGTTTAGACTGCATATAATGTCAACTCACAAATCTTTAAGTACCATTCTCAACTGCTGGTCCATATCGTTTAGACTGCTTATAATGTCCACTCACAGATCTTTTAGAGTCAGTCTCAATTGCTGGTTCATGTCGTTTAGACTGCATACAATCTTCACTCATAAATGTTTCAGTGTCAGTGTCACGTTCTGGCCCATGTCGTTTAGACTGCATATAATGTCCTCTCGCAAATCGTTCAGTGTCAGTCTCAATTTCTGGTCCATGTCGTTTAGACTGCTTATAATGTCAACTCACAAATCTTTAAGTATCAGTCTCAATTTCTGATCCATGTCGTTTAGACTGCATACAATCTTCACTCAATGTCTGGCCCATTCACAGCCGCTAGCGGGACAGAGGATGTGCCCTGAATGGACGTGTCGGAACCTTAACTTTATTCGATTTCATTTGATTCTTCATAATATATAATGGCAAAAAAAACAAACAAAAAAACAACACAAAAAACCAATTAACAGCCTTTCCATCCCGGATACTTGTTCTTTCTTCCACTGTATATATTCCAATCGCTTCTCTCCTGTACTAATTTTGATTTAGTAATCTAATCTTGGAATGACAGTCGTCTTTGTGGCAGTCAACATGAAGTACAGTTCAGCAAAAAGATCTCCTCGGGATTGTCTGGCCTTCTTTAGATGAGGCACTAGATATACATTCATTGAATCAAACACTGTTTAGCCAATTCGACTCTGTATTGTGCAAAGATACGGTTTTGATTACGGACTACGTTTGGTCGTTCAGACTCTATTTCCCACATTAAAACATTTTAAACACAGCAGTGTTAGTAATAGCTTGGGGCGGGATGTAGCCCAGTAGTAAAGCCTGATGCACGGTCGGTCTAGGATCGATTCTTGTGGGTGGGTCCATTGGACTACTTCTCGTTCCACACAGTGCGCCACTAGTTTATACCAAAGGCCGTGGTATGTAATATCATGGCTGTGGGATAGAGCGTATAAAAGATTCCATGCTACTAATAAAAACATGTTCGAGTTTCCTCTCTAAAACTACATGTAAATATTATCAAATATTTGACATCCAATAGCTAGTGATTAATAAATCAATGATATCTAGTTAAACAAAACAAACAGTGATAGTTTAGTAAACATGTTTTGTGCCAGGTTCTTTGACAGATGTTTGTGTTATTGCGTCTGTTGTTTCCTTAATCCCCGTGGTGATTACATATTAACATAAATGTTAGCTTGTAAATAGCTTGTTTTGTTGTCAACACACGTCAAAAACGAGCTTCCACTAAGAGGATTTAGTTTGGTCTAAGCGGTATCTGCTGTTCAGTTAAATACTGTAATCCAGACAGTTATGGTTTTTCTTTCGATATCACATTTTCTTCACATCTGTGTTTTGCTCAAGTTAATGACATTTTAGTTGTGTCCCTGCAGACACTATCAGAAGCAGAAATCGACCAGTAAAGGTATTCGCTTTCGACAACTCTATCATTCCAGACATTTTAATAATGTTTCAAATGCGTTCGTTCTAAGTCTACCGCCTAACATGATTATATATACATATATGTTTATTCATAAGTTCTGACTTAAATCAAAGACATTAAATTATGTGTTAATGATGATTATGCAGCGTTAAATGTTAGACTAATTGTGAAGAGAAGAAGATACCTGTACGAATGTTAGTTAATTTTCATAAGTGTAACAATGATAATTTCGTATAAGGTACGATTTGTGAATAAAGAAGTTAAATTTCAGTTCTTAAATGTTCCAACATATACAGTCTGACATCTTACCATCCGTCAACAGCTTTACACAGTCCTTATTGGGTCATACTAGGAACACTAGCTTACACCATGGGTGTATTTGAACAATTATACACCATCCTCTGGGGAAACTTTAAACTTTAAACAGTTACAAATATCATTCTTTGACTTTTATATTTGCTTGAAGATACACCAGAATAGGAAGGAAGGAATGACATGTTTTATTTAACGACGCACTCAACACATTTCATTTTACGGTTATATCGGTACTAGGATAGAGGCGATTGTTTATCACCTTAGTTGGGGGATAGTTTCTTTCATCTGTGCACATCATTCACAGAAAGATCGCTGGATCTCGGTGTCATGCAATAATACTCTCTATATTCGTGTGTGGGTGATTCATCTCTAATTCGTTGATAACAATATGAGGTGGATATTCACGAACGTGTTAAAAGCTCGGTTGGTTTTGTACAGACTACTAATTTTACCTGTAGCATCCAGTTACTAAGTAGAGTCTAAGTAATGTTGAGACTCTTTCTGAACCTAGTTTCTCACAGAGTGATTGGATAGTTCTGGTTTATATATATGGGCCTGTTTGTGTATTGAAATTCAGTACAGTTGTATATGTAGCTGTAACATTATGACAGTATTTTTGTATGAAAATCCACATCACTTACGAACATCTACGTACTTTGAGAGAATGGGAAACTAGAAGAGTATGTCCTTCTTCTTGTGTAATTATGTAACATGGAATCAACAACTATTTTACCGAATGCTTATTCGACTGCATTATGTACAGATACGGCCATGTGCCCAATTTCAATATGTTGTAAACATCGTAAGCCACATTTTGCACATAAGCGTAAATCTACGAATAAACTATAATTCTTATTTCTATTAACAGCACAACATTTTTCTTTAAATACACATTAATCATTTTATTTTGTCCCCTGCGCCTGCTGTAATCTCACCGTGGCGCAGGGGTGTAGCATTCTCTCTGAGAATGGCCAATACAGCACAAATCCCCTTGTTTTCTTCGAGATACAATTGGAATTTTGAGTACAAGTCAGTACCTATCTGAGATGTTTGTATTTCTTCACAATTCTTTACACTGTTTTTATTTTAATCTTGGATTATTATATTGATGTTGATCATCACTTTATTTGTTTGCATTACCATAGTTTGACACCCAATGGACGATGTATTTTTCGTGGTGGAGTGTCGTTAAACATTCATTCATTCATTCGTCCTTTACAAAACCTCTATCTTCCGCAATGCTGTAACATTGTGCTTGAAATAGATGCCAAACACGTGTAAACGTATGCTGGTACAACAACTAGTCGCAGACGTAAACCTACCATGTTTGGTGAAATTGGCTGCAGATCACGTATTACGGTTTTATTGTTCAGATTATGGCCAATTTGTGGTGATATGTTTGCCGTGACTGAGATTAATCTGGCTAACAACAGAGAACTTTATCTGCGAGTCATGTTGCCACATGGTCCTCTGAAGCTTTACTCACCAAAGAATCACATGGTGTCGTTCACATTTTGTGCCTGACCTAGTTGGTGGGGATTCCAGTCACTGGACATTGTAGTAAAATATTTAATGGTGTTCATACCTTTATATTAAATTTGAACCACTACGATGGCAACCATGTTAAGATGACTAAATGGGGTTTAACAATGAATTTCTAATATAGAAGTCTGAAAATGATAAAAATGCATTTAAATAACTTTATAAATAGAAGCATAATTCTGATTTACCTATTTGCTTACTACGAAAATAGTCTAGGGTTTTGAGTTACAGAAATCTCAGTATTACAGCGGAGTGTTATATGGAAATAATAGGTCGAATTTACAAAGCCTTTTTTTCTTAAACCCAGGAGTGTAAGCATTGTAAATGTATGTAGTTACACGCGTGTAAATCATAAAAAGGCTTTGTAAGTTCGGCCCCATATGTTTTGAATATAACACCTACACATACTTTTAGAATATTTATCATTCTTATTCAAGTAACTTTGACATATTATTAACTCTTTTTTCTTTTTCTTTTCTATTGCAATATTAACTACCTTTTTATCGATCGAATGAAACTCAATTCTATGTTATATACTCCGAGTTGATTTAGAATACACAATTGTTATAAACATAAATCGTTGTCAGTGTTTTTAATATAACTTGGGATAACAAATAAGCTGGGACCACTTATCTAAAATCTACACCCACATCTGTTCAAGAGTTCTTCTTTATGTTATGTAAAGGAGTTGAACGATGTTTCTTGTGAACGTGTGAGCACGAAAATGGATTAAAGGTAATTTCCTTTCAAAACTATTCGTAAAAGACTTTTCTGCAATTTTGTTTCCTATGTTATGAGTTTTAAACTGTATGTATCCATCTCATTACGTTGAAAATTAACTATATGCATGTAAATAACATAGTTGAACATGAATGTTAGTGAATATACCGCATATTATGATACTTCAATCAGTGTAACTTTAAAATTAATATAAGTAGGTGAAAATCATATCGAAAGGTCTAGTAACCGACTGGAAAAACGACATGTTGTTCTGTCATGGTAAAATTACTGTAAATAAATATTTAATGCCGGTTATCGTCTGTATAGCATAGTATTTCCAGGAAAAAAAACCAGTTATCTCTCGTAAATTTGGCGCATTTATCATACTTGTCAATTCCATGTGTTACCAAACCCGTATCCAGTGGGTTATCTCTGGTTCTGTTACATTAAAATTATACAGTCGCAACTACAAAGTGGTTTGTTGCATCTATTTGACAGGCAATTTCGGTGCAGTATTCTTTGTATTCTAATTTGTAAAAAACCTACAAAAAACTATATTTTAAACGAACTATGGGGGTAATTGAAACAGTTCACCTTTAAAGGGACATTCCTGAGTTTGCTGCAATATTTTAAGATGTTATTGACTAAAAGCAGTTGTATACGATTAAACTTACGTATTAAATATATTTTCTTATTTAGAATATTAGTGGCTGTATATTAAACGTGTTTCTGATCGTTCGAATATTTGTACTAAGTTAATTTTCATTGTATTTCTTAAAATTCAGTTTCGGCTTCTTACAAATATTAAGACGACCAGAAACATTAAATATACAGACATTGATATTCTAAAAAAGAAAATATATTTAATATGTAAGTTTAATCGTAGAAATATTTTATTAGTCGGAAATATATTTCAATGCAGCAAACTCGGAAATGTTCCTGTAATGCGTTTTAACACATATTCTTCTTTATGTTTTGTATTATTTTTGAATTTATGAGTAGCAGGGTTTTTTAATTTAATATACACCAAGTAATATTAATTTTGTTTAATTTGGGAGCACAGTGTTTATATAAATAAAATTTGTTTTGTTTAACGACACCACTGGAGCACATTGATTTATTAATCATCGGCTGTTGGAGGTTAAACATTTAATAATATTGACATACAGCTTTAGAGAGGAAACCCGCTACAATTTTGTATTAGTAGCAAGTGATCTTTTATTTCCACCACCCGACAGACAGGATAGCGCATATAGCAGCCTTTGATATAGCAGTCGTGGCGCACAGACTGGAATGAGAAATAACCCAATGGATCAATTGACAGGGCTCGATCCCAGACCGACAGCACATCAAGCGAGCGCTTTACCGCTAGGCTACGTCCCGCCCCCAGTGTTTATATACTATTATGCATAAAAATAACTGTCAATTGATATCTATCTTCAAACATATGTTTCTCCTGTACAAGTATGTTTCGCTGAAAACGTAGACGTCATGATTTGTCATACACATATAACTTACTGTAACCTTATTTTACAAATTAATTTGCATCTGTTAAATTTTGTTGATTGGCGTTCCTAATACCTAGAACGCCTATCGCTTCCAACGATATAACAAAACGGAAATAAAATAATTTAATTTACCAATATTCAATAATTATATCATATTGTCCTGAATAATTCGTCGAAAATATGATTTGTTATACTGCCAAAAAAAAAAAAAAAAAAAACACTAATGAAAATATATGTTAATTATGGTATTGATAGTGGTGATGATGATGATGATGATGATGATGATGATGACAGTGATAATGACGATAATGATAAACATGATGATGATGATGATGATGATAATAAGAAAATTCCTAAAGCTGGTTTTGCTAATGATTACGAACAAGAAGAGAAAAAAGAAAAATAACAAGAATGTGAATAATAAGAGCATAAGAAAGAACAAGAATTTTTTTTTAATTTAAGAATGTCTTATGTTATTCACTCTCTCATTGTGGTGCTGTCAATACAGCAACCTTAGTTGTGCAGTGCCTAACTAAAACCAATTACGTTCCCACGCACAGTGTTCACTTAGAGGACTTCGGAGATAGACAGCAGATAAAGGAGATGGCCGCAGTGGGATTTATCAATGAAGACTGTCTTTTGCAACTGTTTATCACCGCGTATCCTTACATAAATAGGCTTACTACAAAAGAAGGGAGCTTTTTTTCCTACTGTGCGCCAGCGTTGTAAAACAACTACAACGAGAGGGAAGAGGAGGGCTAACTTTATTTCCATCGTATGTGATGTACAGGGACGTCGTAGGTTAGAGATACAAATATGGCTAAACAATTAAAGGGGCATTTGCTGCATTGTAAGATGTTTCCTACTAATAAAATATTTCTACAATTAAGCTGACATATTACATATCAAATATATTTTCTGTTTTAGAATATCAGTGTCTGTATAGTCAATATGTTTCTATGTTTTTAATGTTTGTAAGAAGCCCAATCTGGATTTTGTCTTCAAATAATTGTGTACGTACGAAAACATATTTGTTTTTAAAATAAAATGAAATTTAGAACAATACGAAACACGTTTAATATACAGACACTAATATTTTATGCAGAATTACAATCGTTAAAAAGTCTCTGTCAGTCGGTAGCATCTTAAAAAGTGCAGCAAACTCAGGAATGTCCCTTTAAATGTTTTGTATCCTCGTCACTCAGTAGATAGCTTAGGTCAAATGATGTTTTACGTAATAGAACCCATACCATACGGTGAATGTTCTTTCGTGTGTGGTGGGAATCGGTCGAGGCAAATCCAGTGACTGAGCCACAGATGTATTGGCATAGGTAGAGATCCCAAGGATACGTCGGGTCCCGAGCATGGCTGGAATTTCTAGAGTTGATGCAGACATTCCACATCTAGTATATTTCAAACTTTCCTATCCACGTATTGAACGTGTTATGTTCTTAGATAAGTAGAATGCACGAGTGACGAAAAAAAGAAGTTTGTGTTATTTATCGACATCACTAGAGCACACTGATTTATTAATCATCGGATATTGGATGTCAAAGAGTCATAGAGAGGAAACCCGCTATATTTGTTTCCATTAGTAGCAAGGAATCTTTTATATGTACCATCCCACAGACAGGATAACACATACCACAACCTTTGATATACCAGTCGTGGTGCACTGGCTACACGAACGGCGAATGCGGAATAGAAAAATAATGTATCACTTTCTAAAATGTGTTCTGTATTCGCAATATATTTACATTATCTATACCGCAAAGCAGAGAAGGTGTTTATCAAGGGTGGATGTTCAATTTCTCAAATAACTGAAGAGAACTCTAAACAAGAGAAGACAAGACTTGTTGAACGTATGAGATCCGCTAATATAAACATTATATCATCTTGATAATATTATATGTCCCTGCTTATATAATCATCTTGGTGTTTACGTGGGATAAGAAAGCTTTACCGTCTAAACCTGCAAGTGTTTTAATAAAAGAAAAAATTAAAAGAGATATAGAATACGTGTCACCTTGAAGAAGGCACCGGACCCCATTGACACAACTTTCACGTCAAAGATATAAGATACTACTACTCCAATGCCACCCTAGTTAAAGACGTAAGCAGGTACTACATCAATGTCACATAAGACTAATTGCTGCTAGGTTAAAGCCGAAAGTCATTACTACTCTAATGTCAAAGTTAACTTGTCCCTGCTAAGTTAAAGAAGAAAGTCACGACTACTCCAATGTCAAAGTAAATCTGCCCCTGCTAAGTTAAAGACGAATGTCACTGCTACTCCAATGTCAAAGTAAATTTGCTCCTGCTAAGTTAAAGACGAATGTCACTGCTACTCCAATGTCAAAGTAAATCTGACTCGGCTAAGTTAAAGACGAATGTCACTACTACTCCAATATCAAATAAAATTTGACTAGGCTAAGTTAAAGACGAATGTCACTACTACTCCAATATCAAAGTAAATCTGCCCCTGCTAAGTTAAAGACGAATGTCACGACTACTCCAATGTCAAAGTAAATCGGCACCTGCTAAGTTAAAGACGAATGTCATTAATACTCCAATGTCAAAGTAAATCGGCACCTGCTAAGTTAAAGACGAATGTCACGACTACTCCAATGTCAAAGTAAATCGGCACCTGCTAAGTTAAAGACGAATGTCATTACTACTCCAATGTCAAAGTAAATCTGGCCCGGCTTAGTTAAAGACGAATGTCACTACTACTCCAATGTCAAAGACAATCTTCCCCGGCTAAGATAAAAACGAATGTCACTACTACTATGTCAAAGTAAACTTGTTCCTGCTAAGTTAAAGACGAATGTCACTACTACTCCAATGTCAAAGACAATCTTCCCCGGCTAAGTTAAAGACGAATGTCACTACTACTCCAATATCAAAGTAAATCTGCCCCTGCTAAGTTAAAGACGAATGTCACTACTACTCCAATGTCAAAGACAATCTTCCCCGGCTAAGTTAAAGACGAATGTCACTATTACTCCAATATCAAAGTAAATCTGCACCTGCTAAGTTAAAGACGAATGTCACTACTACTCCAATGTCAAAGAAACTTTTCCCCAGCTAAGTTAAAGACGAATGCCACTACTACTCCAATGTCAAAGTAAATCTGCCCCAGCTAAGTTAAAGACGAATGTCACTAGTACAATGTCAAAGTAAACTTGCCCATACTAAGTTAAACACGTAAACAACTATTACTCTAATTTCAAAGTAACTGTGCCCCTGTTAAGATAAAAACGTTAGACAGTATTACTTCCATGTCACATTAGACCTGTTCCTGTCCAGTTAAAGACGTAAGAAGTGACTACTACTCCAAATGTCCACTCGACCAGTTCCTGCCCAGTTAAAGACGAAAGAAGAAATTACTGCTCCAAAATATCACACAAGACTCACCCTACTATGGACGTAAGGCGCAACTATTACTCCAAATGTCCTACTCGACCCGCTCTTTTCAAGTTAAAGACAGGAGACGCAACTACTATTCCACAATGTCACACAAGACCAACCCCTCTAAGTTAAAGACGAAAAACACAACTCCTACTCCAAATGTTCCACTTGACCCGCTCCTGCCCAGTTAAAGACGTAAGACGCAACTATAACTACTCACGATCTTTTCGTTGAGGTTCTCAAGTTCTTTCTCGGTGATCTTTCTCTTCTGCTGTTCCTGCTGCTGGCGCTTGTACTCGCTGTACTTGGAGAAGAGGTACATCCCTGGACTCACCAGCACGTTGAGCGGTTTCACCAAACTGCCGTTTGATGAACGGCCGAACGGCATTTTGTCGCTCATCCGAGAAGAAGTTCGTCTTTTCCAAAAGTGAACCATTATTCTGTGATTTGTGCTTTTCAAACCATTTGCCGGAATCAATGTCTGACGCATGCACACTCCCGACACGTTCCGCGGTCTCACTTCTCAACTCGACCACGATTGGTCGTCCAGAGGGAAACTTATCGAGCAAACCCTATCGATCGATTGGTCTGCTCCCCATATATACACCGCGCGCGGGTCATTCATAAACGGTGTGTATGCATATTTTATTCCAACCAGTGACCATTTCGCCACAAGTCTTGTGTTCAGTACCAACACATTGTTGTTCCTCAATTGTGATGCACGAACAAGAGGACTTGACATGAGGTAAGAAAAAGAGAGAGAACAAAGAAGAATCATGGATCCGCGACTTAATGAGCTCACTGGCGCCTCTCACCGTCATCAAACTGTTAAAAAAATGAATGGAGACAATAATATATGTCGAGGTTTTACTTTGTTTACTCTATTGATTACTGGCTTTGATAGGAAGTGATATATTTCTCGAGGGAACTGCTCTGTAATAAAGAAATATGATATTAGGCAGCTTCGTTGATTATTAGGAAGTAATAAAGAACTCGACGGAATAGAAAGCGGGCTAAGTATTTGTTTGCAGCGAATTAGATGGCATGGAGAATGCGAAGAATAGTAGCAGGGGTTCTGGTAATAAGAGAACGTGAGATCGAAAATGTGATATCAGTTCCTTATGATGGTATAAAATGGGCTAATAAATATTTTTGATAGGTCATGCTACACAAATAGCGGCAGTTTGTGAATTTTGTTTTTTCTCTGATTTTTACGGGAATTAACACGCATGTCAACGACGAACAGCACGACCATGGCAACGGCTTCGATCATGGCCAATCATGAACCCCACCACAACGACTACAAATCCAACGACAGGGTCGTATCTAGAGGAGGCATAATAGGCTATACTCCCTGAAATATTTTCAAAAATACCTTTTAAGTTTACAAAGCCATTGTTGTATACTTGTGCAAAGTTGTTTTAATTTTATTTTTTACTGCGACGCTCACGCTACTCCCCCCCCCCCTCCATTATTTAAATCTATATATAATCCTGAATAACTGCCGCAATTGCCACTGGCACAAGAACAATGACCGCAACATATCGCTATACTACAACACAACGCACCAAGCAATACAACACGAAACAATATAATACTGACACCCCGCTCACCGCCCCAATTATTTTAAGCTATACATGATCATGCATGACTGCCGCCACAGGCACTGGCATAACGAAAATGCTCGCAAAATATCAGTATAATAACAGTATTCCAGAATATAACGCAAACAACAATACAACACGAAATAATATAATATTGACCCC
>JAECMU010115913.1:0-13384 GCA_016106625.1 Dracogyra subfuscus
TACGAGATACCGATGTCTGGGTAGGCCGATCCCCACTTGACTTATTGGTATTTGATCCAGTAATAGAAATGGACCGACAAGAATGACAAAAGTGGGACCGGCAAACGCACGTTTTTAAAAAATAATTTCGGTCTCAGAGATCGAGAATCGGTCCCAGACCGGCAAAAAAGGGCTTTTCCCCACCCCTGCTGTACAACCTAACAAAAATAAAATCTTCAAGAAGACTTTTTAAAAAATGGATGGTCTGACCATGTCAGTTGAACAGAACAACATATAGAAGGTATTATTTTTGTTTTAGAATGTTGCCACTCCTGCACCATGTGAGGAAATGCACATGCAGATTTAACTCTAAAATATAAACACAATTCTAAAACATTTGTTAAAGGCTTTAACAGTAGTACCGGTGAGGTACACAATACACCTGTTAATAGGTCACAGTAACACTGCTTTCCAGTTTCCATTGATGATCCTATATGAATTGATACAGAAAATATAGCTTAGATGAGGTTTTCCTTTCATATACAGTAATGTGTGAATAGTAGGTCACTGTGACCTAGTAATGGTACACTTCACACGGCCATCCAAAGTTTTATTTACATGCAAGAAAGATGAGATATGTTATGGAAATAAAAGGTTTATGGACGACACACCATGTTCAGAGACTCATATAAAATGTGAACACTCATGTCGGGAATTAAAGTTGTTCGCACTAAAATAAATGGGGGAAAACATCCAACTTGATCCAATAGGAGTAAACTAATGAAAAATATCATCGGATATTTTGTAACATATGGCAATGTTTGAAATTGGTTTGAATGAACCAGACATCTACAATGGCATGGTGATAATACAGAGTATAGAATCCAAATTACCAAAATCTCCCTGTCTTCAAGCTGCATAGTTCTAACCAATGTTTTCACTACAGTATCTTTTTGTCTTGATGTCTTTGGTGCGAGTCAATAAGTTTTAAATGTTATTTTGATATTATTAAAACATATCTAGTGTAGCTAAAAAACTAAACTGAAAATTGCTTTAACAAGTTTTCAAATTGAAAATTACCCCCCTCTCCAATTCATCAGTTGGATCTTTGAAAATGTGTTACATGGTATAACAAATTAGTACCTTTCAATATACATGTATTGTTGATCTTTTGTGTGGGGATGAGCAAAAACATTTATCTTTTTAACTTTAGTAGTTTCAATGTTTGTCGTGGGTCAAACATCCACACAACCTTGTTACAACCTAGATGAATCTGCAATAGTTATTTTTTAGTTCATATCAGAACGAACACCGAAGTTCATAATAGTGTGAATTGTCAGGGTTAAAAGGGTAAAGAATAATTAACCGTTCTTGTCTGCAGAGGTGCCAGATCTAGCTCTGGTAAAGCTCTTGCTTGATGCACAGTTTGTTTTGGATCAATCCACGTTGGGCTGTTTCTTGTTCCAGCCATTGCACCTTGACTGGTATACCAAATACTGTGGTATTTGCTATCCCGTTTTGTTTTTTTTAAACGACGCATCAACACATTATATTACGGTTAAATCGGCGTCGGACATATGGTTATGTAGAGAAAAAAAACCAGTGGTTAGCTGACAGGGATCAATCCTAGACCGACCGCGCATCAGGCGGGCACTGTACCACTGGGCTATGCTGCCCACTCCTGTGGGATTATGCATATAAATGATTCCTTGCTTCTAATGGAAAAATTAGTGGGTTTCCTCTGTAAGACTATATATAAAAATTACCAAATGTTTGAGATCAAATAGCCGATGCTTAATAAACTACTGTGCTCTAGTAGTGCTGTTAAACGAAACAAACTTTTGTCTATATTTTAATTACCAGACAAAACGATAAGTTAATGTTAACCCAAAGTGAATAGCAAGGCTGCCTGGATTTAAAAAAGCAACAACCCCTCCATTCCCACCCCACCTCACCTCAAATTGCCAAAAAAAGAGGGAGCTCATTTGTGGCTTTTATATTTGCCAGATAAAACACAGCTGTTCTTTGTTAGCAAGTTCAGATATGGAGCAATGTTATTCTGAAAAAAATCACATCTTGCTACTAGAAGTTTGTAAACACATTCTACTGTATCTAGATGTAAATCTATTCTTCGAACGTAATGCATAATTCTTGGCGTTATTTCACTTTCAGAAACTTTCCAATTTTGTATGGTCTTCAATTTCCATTACTTGTTTTTCTCCAAGATTTTCTACAACTACAATGTTGTATTGAATCTAAAGACAAAAAAGAAAAACATTGATGTGAGATTTGTTTATTATTGTAGTCGACACAATCATGTTTAAGTGCAATTGAGAATTATAAATATTCACACCAGTAACAAAATATAAAATTAATGTGTAAATCTGGATTGACAAGTCATTTCAGTAGTTGATGATTACATAAAATCAGTAAGCAATTTCTTGACCACATCAAGAAGCCAACAGCGGAGAACAATATTAATGCTAATATTAAGACAATATTCAGTTTCACAAGCCAGATAAGAGAAAAACACTTCTTTAATAGTACACAATGGGTTGAACACAATGGATGTAGATGAAATATTTGAAGAAAAAAACCTGTAATGCTTGTTCATAAAATATTCTCTGGGATTAAAAGAGGATGTTATAAACATTACATAAATTTATTTATCATATAATATCTTACATTTTCAGTGCAATCAAAGTATGTGATATTTTCCTTGATTACATACTTTAAGAATTTGGTAACTTTGCAAATTAGATGTAAATTAATCGAGGTTACGGCACTAGGTTTATTGACATTTAAGCAAAAGTACTTTGGTGACACTCCATAATTGACGTATGCATTCATATTCCTTAAATAAAAACATTCCAATGGCAATCTGACACTGAAAGCTGTCAAGCGTTCAGAAAACAAAAAACGTTGGGCCCTAATTTGTTTTGATGTAAGGACATCCAAATGACGTCATTTGAGTTTGACGTCATTTCCATTCAGAAATACAACGCGCCACATATTCTTACGTCATTTGAATATCTAGTAATGGCTGACTGGAATTAAAGTTGCCTGTACAGTTTACAAAAACATGTTATATAAAACTTGAGATTATATGATAAAGAGATTATTACCCTCGTGTATTTCGGTATCGTCAATATCATATATTAGGAATAAAAATAAAATAATGTATTATGCTCGCATAATACAATTTTTATTCCTAATATATGATATTGACGATACCGAAAAACACTCTGCTAATAACCTCTACATAACTGTACACATGTACGTATGGTTCCTCTCTCAAATGTCAAATAAGCATTAAAAATTTGTTGGGCAATAGAATGGCCTTATAACTAATACAAGTAAGAAGTATGACACTATATATTAAAAGTTGTACATGATATTCTGAAGTACTCAAACTTCCCTATTCTGATATTTAAATGCTTCCTTAAGTAGTTTTCACTTATTTGTGTAATCTCATGCCAAAGTCACATTCAACCAATCAAAATACCACTAGTAGAATCATCCCAGTAAGTGAATGTAGACATTACTCGAAAAATGCTGTGTAACCAAGATGAGACCAATAACTATAAATAACTGTACAGTACCACACTATTTGCTTAAAGGGACATACCCTAGTTTTTAAACACTAACATATATTTTTTACTATTATAACCGTTTTTGTTAACTTAAATCATACTTTACTTAGATTTTATTGTTTAGATTATCAATTTCCACGTTTTTGGTCATCCTGGCATTTTTAATATCGCAAAATGCATTTCTCATATTTTTAAAAACGCACGTGCGTCTGAGAAGTAACACTTATAGTCGATTTTTAGAGGGCATTTCACCATTTCAAAGTCACAGACTCATGTTTCACTCAATTGTAACTTTATCCAAATGTGTTACAGGTTTGTGGATTAACTAAACTTAGTGTATGTCCCTTTAAAACAGTATATTTATAATACAGTTACATATGTATGTAAGATCTTTGGACCTATGACAGGTGTCTTTGCCCCTCCTATGCTTATGCAATTAATGAATCTAGAAAGTTAATCACCTTGTACATACCTTAAAAAATTGTGAACTTGTTAATTTAAAAATATGGAACCCCATTTAAAGTATGTATCTGTAATAAGTATTCCTGAATATACGTTTGAATACCAGTGTTATCAAGGAAACACAATGTACAGATTTTCAATGCTTTATTAAAATGAATGTACTGTAATGTTAAAGTTGCAATCTCACTTTCACACCCTGTAAAACTGTTTATCAATACAAAACACAAACAAGCAAAATTTAATAATATACTAATGCAAGCACTGAATATGGATTTTGTTTAGTTTTTTGTGATTCTATCTCATATTATGCTTCTAACCCAAAATCTGGGAATTATGGAAACATGCTAAACTTTCAGCTTGCTCGGATGGAAAGAATAAGGGAACACATGGTACTTTAATTAACTATTAGAATAGTTACGCCTGTAAAAAAAATAAAAATGTAATGCTGGACTTAATGTCTGTAACATAGTCGATGTGGGTTGTAGTTACAGTGTTGCTGTTATTATTACTATTTGTGTTCCCTTACTTCTTTCCATTAGTGTACATTATAAACCTGTGGTGGTGTTTTTCTTATATCTGTGGATACTATCAACTGCCTGGATACACACATACAAGTATTTATGTGACATTGTTGGTACACTGAGTAATGGAATGGGTCCATTTTGGGTACTTGATCTTCGGTAAGTTTCATGACCCACAGAAACCCAGTCTCACACACCTGTCCTAAAACCTGGATATACTATAACTGCTATTTATATTCTGAATATGTATAAAAGCAATTTCGTATAAAAGCAATGTATAATGTTAATGCAAGTTTAATTAATAATAGTAGCTTATGTTTTATGTATACAGTATTGACATACACTGTACACAACTTTACACAAATACAAAGCTATATGTATCTCACACGGAGACCTGATAAGGCAAAAATTAAAATATTTAGTGTTCATGTTGCTATTTCAATGACCATTAATGTAGATGTTTCTGACCACTGTAAAAATGAAATCCAGGATACTGTTCTGATAATTTGATACATCTGCTATAGATGTTTAAGCTTGCAGGCATTGATACCACAGGTGTCAAAAGTCCAGGTTTAGTTTTTGTCATACAGCAGTTGCATGTCCAGTATCTGCATGCTCTTGAAGGTCCAGCCCCAACATGTACTTGATGAAGTTGAGCAGCATGATGGCATGGCCTGGCAGGAAGAGGTAGCTGGTGTACACACACATCGCAATCAGGGCAACCAACAGAGCATCTGACACTTGGTTAAGGAAATAATTTTGCCTAATTAAAAAACAAAACAACACCAAACCCTCATAAATGCATCTTTAGAGAGCTACCAAGAGCTTTCAAATATTGAAAAAATATCAATACTGTATTCAGTTTTGTAAAATTACCTGAACCATGCTTATAAAATAAATTTATCGGATGTAGACTAACTCCAAGCAAAACATCCTGATGGGAATTGCACCATTCATAAACTTACCTGTTTGACTCCCATTAGGTGATGATATATTTTTTTGTGCTAGAATGGTGTTAAGCATTCATTCATTTTAAACAAACTACATTTACATTTAGTTGAGACACTATAGTGATAATGAACAAACATGTGGATCAAAAGAATGAATGTTTAGCAATACCCTCACATGAACACACTGATGAGGTCAGAGTCAGACATACATGCAAGCATACACTACCTGTTATCCAGCATAATAATATAATAAAATATAAACTTTAGCCTTTAAAAGTCAGTAATTAGGACCCCCAAAAAAGAAGAAAAATGAAAGAGTATAATAGCATCACAAGATAATACATGTATATTCTTGGAGTACTAATAATTAAGGAATCTACATATTTTTAATATCACAAAAACTGTTAATTAACATCTGCTATGTAGAAAAGATAGTAAATGTATGAAGACAACTGTTCAAACAAACGAGGATAAAATTTGTTTTGTTCTCGGTTCCAATCATATAGAATGGATCAAACAAGAAAACTGCAAGCTAGCACAACACAGAAACACATGCCTTGGTGGTGTAGTAGTTAAGTTATCAGTCATAAGGCGGTTAGGTACTGGGTTCACATCGAGTATAACAAGTCAATAGATACAATGTAGATCCAAGACATCGACTTCTTTCTTATGGACTCCCAACAAAAAATAAAATAAAAACGTTTGTTTTGTTTAACGACACCATAAGAGCACATTGATTATTAATCATTGGCTATTGGATGTCAAACATATGGTAATTCTGACATACAGTCTTAGAGACATTCTTCCATTAGTAGCAAGGGAGTTTTTCAATGGACCATTCCCAGACAGGATAGCACATACCATGGCCTTTTATATACTAGTCGTGGTCCAATGGCTGAAACAAGAAATAACCCAATGGGCCCACCGATGCGGATCGATTCCAAACCAACTGCTCATCAGGTGAGCGCTTTAATACTGGACTACGTGACAACAACTGACCACCAAGTTGCCAACCCACTCTCCTGGACAGACAGTCCAGATAGCTGAGGTGTGTGCCAAAGACAGCATGTTTGAACCATAATTACATGTAGATATAAGCATGAAAATAAGTATACACAGAAAAAAAGCTGTGACTAAACATGGATTCCAGAACCGGGCTCTGATGAAGCAGGGGAAATTGTGTTCAGCATAGCAAGTTGCAAGTTATAGAGATTGATAATTTTGAAACATTAAACAGTTGTTGCTCATTACTAAAAATATTGCTAATAAAACATTTAGAAAACAAAATGTCCCCCCCCCCCCAAATAGTTAAACTTGGATAAAGTTACAATAGAATGAAAAAAGTGTGTGATATTGAAATGGAGGAAATACCCTTGAAAAGTAGACTAAAGCTGGTCTCCACAACCATTACATGTACTTCTCAGAGATGTAGGTACACATGTATATGTATATTTAAAAATGTATTAGTAACACCAGGATGGCCAGAAGTGGAAAATCTAATAAATAAAATTTTAAGTAATGTCTGACTGTAATTATCAAAGACTACTTAAATTGTTAAAAATATCCCATGTTTAAAAACTAGGGTCTATCATTTTAAAAGAAAAAAATGAACAAAAATCGTTTTTAAAAAAGCAACCCCTGAACTTCATGTCCAGGTATCAGCCCATTCCCTGACAGTAAGAAGTGAGTTTATTAGTTGAAAAATGTTCCCTTGCTGGGATAAAAAATAATACGGGGGTATAACAACCCACCAGCAACAATACCACATAATAAAAGGTTTTTTTACGAACTTTTTACTTCAGATATTCAGAAAAATTTAAATAGCCAAAAAAGCTGCTATTTTGATATACTGTCCATGGTTATGTATATGGACAATGACTATGAGTATCCAAGAATGGATTAAATCTGCTACTTGTGATACACAACAGACATTGTACCTGTTAAACACAAAAAGAACTCCAATATTAGCTACCATGTCAGTGGCGTAGTGTGAGTGGGCCCACTGGGGCGAGTGCCCTAAGTGCAACATTCTGGACTGGTGAAAGGGACTCTGGAAGATCTAACAATCCACTGGTTATAGGGGGCACAATACTTGCCTTGCCCTATGTGCTGGCAACCCACACTACGCCACTGTAATCACCTGCAACATTACCACATAAAACAAACCAAATCTACTTTGATATATCAATAATTCACACAACACATGAATATTGATGAAATATCAGTGTAAATGCTAGAAATGTCAAAGTAAAGAAACGGATCACAAATCCAATAATTGATGAGCGACCGTATTTACACTATTAAGTATGTATTTCATAAAACATTTATAACCAAAGTCTAAACAAGTGAATGCATATATAAAGAGCCAACATACAAAGGCAATACAGTCGGACCTCGTTATGACTGTCGTTACTATGACATTTACACAATCCAACCACAAATTGTCGGGAATGAACATACACCAATGTTATTCTGTTCATCACACCAGAATTCACACCTTCCGACACCGACAGAGCACATTGGGAACAAACGTGCACCCAACATCTCAAAACACCTCTTTACAACAACATTACATAATCACAGATACTGTAGTACAATGACAGTACACACAGCCACTTGGCATCTTTAATTTCATTGCAAGCCAACAGTGTCACATGATGTCCAAGTTAATGATGTTGGCTAACTCTGTAGACATGTATTGCTACTGAACATATGCCTTTCATCATTCAATTAAAGGATTAACTTCAAACAATCAAGTTTTATGAAATTTTGTAAACAAAGTACATGTAGGTATCAATCAATTAGATTGACTGTAAATGTGCTTTGATTAATAATAATATACTTAGTATTTAATGATGGTCTGTCATCCATCCCCAATGGGCTATTTCTCATTCCAGCCAGTGCACCACGACTGGTATATTAAATGCTTTGGTACATGCTATTCTGTCTGAGGGATGGTGCATATAAAAGATCACTTTTGACAATCAATAGCCGATGATTAATAAATCGATATAACGACAATTTCGATATACGATAACGAATAAGTGACCCAGGAAAAGCTTTCAGCTGTCTTAAGTTGTAATACAATAGTACACAATAGTGTCAATACATGTATAATGGGCCTCAATACAATTCATTATCCAGATGATTCAACATAACTGAGTTAATAATAATCATACAAAGCACACATGTAACAGCAAGTGTAATTACTTTAATTTTAGAAAGCGGTGTCACAACATGACACTGTTTCCCCCAGTCCTAGCTCAGACTTTGCATGTAAAATACAATGTCATTTCATTGTCTCATGCCCATTGTGCTATTTCTCGTTCTAGCCAGTGCACCATGACTGGTGCATCAAAGGCCGTGGTATGTAATATCCTGTCTATGGGATGGTGCATATAAAAGATCCCTTACTGCTAATCAAAAAGAGTAGCCCATGAATATCAATATCTGTGTGGTCCTTAACCATAAGTCTGATACCATATAACCGTAAATAAAATGTGCTGAGTGCATTGTTAAAACATTTCTTTCTTTCTTATATAGTTGTGGTTGAAACATTTTGAGACAGTCCTTGTTATCTGTAAAAAAAACACAACTATAATAATATGACTAATAAAAACATTATTACACTAGTGTGTGTGTCGTACTGATTTCACAAAACTTATGTCAGGATTTATGAATTACGCGGTACCCTCGCTTTCAGATTTTAACTAAGTGGGATCAATGGTTAGGTACATATAAGGTACAGTGGGTTAGAGAATCAACTGTCCTTGATGGACTTTGGTATTTCCTGGCCCATCACAACCACATGACTGCAATATCAAAAGCCATAGTATGTACTGTCTTATCAGAAATATTTCAACCTGTTACCCCTCTCCCCATTATATTAATATAAAGAGGGACCCTCACTCTAAACTTAACCCTAAAACTAGCCCTATAACTCTAACCCTACCCTAAAGCTAACTCCAACCCTAACTCCTTGCCTAACTAACAGGGGGTAATGGATGGATATTTTGCCCTGGTACGTCTAGCGATTACATGAAAATAATTGAATAAAAAATTTAATACAGCAATTTCTATTTCTGTAAATGGGGTACAGTTAGCCATCTGTTATATCTATATATATAGGATATATGTTATAGGATATATTTTCATATTCTGCACAAAATGCTCTATTTTTCATGATTATGTATTAATATTGTTACCATTTTATTATTGTATTATTGTACCAAAAAGCTAAGTTGAGCTATGCTAATACATATCTCTAGTTCTAACAGTTTCATAAAAAGGCAAACTTCAAACCCAACATGAAAGAAAGAAAGAAAGAAATGTTTTATTTAATGATGCACTCAACACATTTTATTTACGGTTATATGACATCAGACATATGGTGAAGGACAGACCTGTCAACCTTTAGTCAAGAGAAAGCAGGAGATGTGTGTTGAAAAATCAGGAGATTTTGTCAAAAAACTGATTTTTTAACTTGACACAATTTAACCCAAAATCGCAAGGTTGTTGTAAACATTATTGCAATAAGTTGATGAACACTACATAATGTCATATATAGTTGTTAACCTTAGATCTTGGCTTTAAAAATTTTTTAATAATAATAATAATTAATTAAAATATATATATGTATATATTTCTTTTTAAAGTTTAAATATTATTATGATTTAAAAAATATTTAAAAACATTTTTTTTTTTAACAAGAAATTAAATTTTGTAATTAGTACATTTACGACATTACACTTAAGGTTACATTACATCATCATTTGTGGCTCAAATACCAGGAGACTCCTGCCAAATACAGGAGGGTTGACAGGTCTGGTGAAGGACCACACAGATACTGAGAGAGGAAACCCGCTGTCGCCACTTCATGGGCTACTCTTTCCGATTAGCAGCAAGGGATCTTTTATATGCACCATCCCACAGACAGGATAGCACATACCACGGCCTTTGATATACCAGTCATGGTGCACTGGCTGTGACGAGAAATACCGGTAGCCCAATGGGCCCACCAATGGGGATCGATCCCAGACCAATCGCGCATCGAGTGAACACATACACATGACTACATAAAGGTATATATATAAATAAATAGTTTTACATTAATGTAATGTGATATGGTCACTTGTATTAAAAGAAAAAAAACACCAATCCTGATGGCCCCCACAAAACAAAACCACCCAAAACCCACAACCTCCTTGTCTTAGTCTTTATCAACAAATATAGTTAACTCACTTGTATAAAGAAATCACCTGTCCATACAGACCTTTTTATGACACAAACTAGACAAGACTTCCTGTACACATAACTGTACATGATGAATTAAAAGGATACTGACAACACATGCTTCTGTCGGTTCCAACATGTAAACAGGAATAAATAGTGAGTATTTCAAATACCAGGCATTCAAAAAAGCCACGATCCTTTTCACAACATTTTCCATTGCAGACCTCTTCTAACTACACCAAGAGCTACACTTGACATTTCATGTGACAAAAAACCACATTCATCTATACACACAACAATTAAACAGTTTCAAATCATAACTTATAGATCCACTGCCCGTATAGAGAAATCATAGCATGAATAAAATGTATAACAACAAACTGGTGTCATTGTTTGGTTGTCAAGACTACTGGAGTAGGAATAGTTTCTTCAATATTAGGTCATACACGTACAGGATAGGAAAACTGCTAAAGGTACACCGTGGGGTGTATCAGTCAATCAAAAAGGCTTATCCCAGATAAAAATGCCACTGCTTCAGGTTTTGTTTGTTTTTCACTCTGCCTGGCCTAATGACTGCCTGACTGTTCAATACATTGATAGATTCTGTATCAATTACACAGGTACAGGCAGGCAGGCACAAACCTGTTCATTTATAACAATGGGTTCCAAGTGTTTGTGACACACTAGGTAATCAATGTTAATTAATATTAATCAATGACAAAATCATTATACAAAGAGTGGAGTAATAAAATTAATGTATGATTACACTTTATGGCTAATTTGTCCTTCAATGTTCTTACACCAAAGTCATTTATCCCCACCCACCCCTCCAAAAAAAATAATAATAATAAAATAAAAAATTGATACCGGTTAAGAACCATATGTATATAGAAAACAACTTAAGTTTTGCAAATATTTAACTTTGTAAAAATAAATGAAAGTAATTCATTAACAAATCTGTGACAAAATCATCCAGTAACAGTGTTATATACATTTTTTCATATAAATCATATGTAATATTTTATGTAATCATAATAGGAATACATGTAGGTAAAGAATATTTCAACAAACACAATGCAAAACATTTTGGTAAATTTTACACAGCCCCTCCACCACCCTATAATAAATAACATTTTGTCCTGTTAAATAAAAAAATAAAAATAAACCCCTTTAAATGTTACAGCTAAGATATATATCTTGGGATTCTTTGCAAACATTAATATTAATGTTCATTGTATAAATGTATTAGCTTTTTTTCTTCTTTCTTTTTTAAACAAAACTGACTGTGGCATTAAGGTATTTACGTTACAAATAAAATGTAAACATTGGTGTTACAATGTTAAATAGCTGTTTACAAATAGCTCCATTCCACAAGCTTATGACATCCTAATGTGTTACATAATTGTTGAACAACTCCTAACATATAGTATAATTTATTAAGTATTTTATCTGCAGTTTTGACTTCTTTTCTTATAATGATATTCAAGTAAAATCTTTTTTATTTTGTATATTAAATATCCAACGATGTTCAGAAACAATTACGACTACTTTACAGATTCAAGAATCAATAAATAACCTCATTGTAAATAAAATTACATATATGGAGATTATTTGAAACTGTAAATTAAATTTCAATTTAAAAAGAAATCATGTCAAATGTTATCTGACTTAACTACAAAAACAGGATTATTTGTCAAGAGACTATCATGACTTATGGGCATTTTGCCAAGAACATAGCTTAGTGATAATCTGGTAATTTAATACTAGTAGTAAAATATAAAAGACTGATAATATATTTTGTAATCTGAACTATATACATACATTGCATGCTACAGACTGTAACTACTAAAATGAATATATGTATATATTATACATGTATTTATGTGTGTAACAAGGAAGGAAACGGTTTAATTAACAATGCACTCAATACATTTTATTTATGTCAGCACTTCATGGGTTACTCTTTTCAATTAGCAGCAAGGGATCTTTTATATGCACCATCCCATAGACAGGATAGTACATACCATGACCTTTGATGTACCAGTCGTGGTGCACTGGCTGGAGCAAGAAATAGCCCGGGAATCAATTCCAAACTGATTGCACATCAAGGGAGTGCTTTGTGTGTAACAATTATTCAATAATATGAAAAAAGTTAAATTTTTAATGTACAGGTTGTAAAATAATACCATTTTCAAAATGTTATTCATATATTATGCAGCACATGTGAGTATGATGCAATGATTTATTTAGTAACAACTAGAATATGAATGAAAACTAAAACCAAAAAAGAAGAAGATTTTCATGAATGACATTAGCTCATCATTAAGGTCAAAACATGATGTAATATATATATATATACACATACAGTAAAGTACTCTTATAACGAACTACAAGGGACCAGGACCATCGGTTCGTTATAGCAGTAGTTTGTTGTAAACATTTACAGAAGTTAGCCATTTTCATTCAGGAAGTCGGCCATTTGGGATTTTTTCAGATTTAAATACCATAAACACAAGAATTATTATCGGTTCGCTGTAAATGCACCAATTTACACTGAAATACACAATTTTGACCACAAAATTGGTTCGTTTTAACAGTTAATTCACTATTCATTCTATACATTAAAATGTATTACTAATATATAGTT
>JAECMU010115916.1:0-13331 GCA_016106625.1 Dracogyra subfuscus
CGAGTATGTTTTTCTAACTTCAATTTAATAAAATAAAAATCATAGCTAAAATTTAAGGCGATCAATAAGCCGCTCGTCTTAAACATTTGAGGCGTGTGCGGAGGTGAGCACGAGCGATCGCTCGCCTTTCATGGCAAAGACTGAGATTTTGAAATCTTATCCATCTGGGGTACTGCCCAAATATTTTAATCTCGAACACAGAAATGCCACCATTGCCAAATACAAATGTGACCATGGGCCAAACGGCATAACTAATTGACATTCTATTAGAGGAGACATGAGTTACAAAATGGCATAGAAGAGGGGATTGACGGCTTGAGAAAAAACACAAATGTCACTCAATAAGTAAATGTAGATTAAACCACAGTCTTTCAGGTGGAACTGTTAGTAGAGAACTCGGAATACCTATCTTGGTGTCCAGTGCATGCTCTCAAGCTCTAAGCTGACAACACCATGGACTTTTAGAAGGGAAGACCATTCCATTCATGCAACATAGGCCCAATGAAGAGTGGATCCACTGCACAAAATTTGACTATTGGTGACAAGACTTATAATTACTGTATGTTTTCAATTTCAACTTTTACCAAATCAATCACTTTTTTTAAAACCATTAAAACCTATAAAATGTCCTAATTCAAAACAATAAAAATATCTAATTCAAACTTTATGAATCATTTATACACCATAAATAAATGTAAACTTTCTTATACTCGTAATATTCATATTTATGCGATAAATTTCAATATGCAATTACATTGGACAGTCCATAGTGTATGTTGTATAGACAATGGGTTCCAGTAGATGAACAATTTACAACATCAAGACACATTTGCATCAAAGTGATACCACAAATGATCACCCCAGCCAGCAAGACCATGTGTGCCATAACATTTTATTTACAACATCAACATCGGTGAGAAATAAACTGTTTAGAGGTCAGCTATCTGCTCAAACAATTAGAAACTACCCACATACTGTTCATCTTCAAGCACAGCGGCCATACACAGGAATAATTTAAACACCTTATCAATGTCAACATAGTCTAATTTGGACACAGAGATACCTGTGTTTGATCCAGAGACAGTGGAACAAAATTATCTTTAGTCATAGGCATACAGGCTTCCAAATTTGTAGGGGGGCAGCCAAATGTTGGCTCAAATTAAACAAAAATTACTGAATCTTCTTAAAAAAACATTTATTCACATGCTTTATAATGAAATTCAGAGACTGTCATTGTAGGTGACAATGGACATTTAAAGTCAAACAAGATTCTGATGTAGACTTAAGATTTGTTGATATGGATCAAAATGACATTCATGATATTATTGCAAAAACAAACCACTTTAAAAAAACACCAATATGACTAAAATCAAGTTTGAACATTGGTTATTAAAAAAGGCACAAATTGTCCATTGAATGAAAATCTTCCCTATGAACTTTACTTTATTCTGCTTTATTAACAGGACAGTTCTGAATTTGAACCTGCGTCACTGCAAGGTATACTGAGCAGCATCGATGGACACGTTAAATGCATTCACACCAAATACAACCAGCAAATCTAAAAACTCCATTGTAAACTGAATTGTTTTGCTACAGAACCAACAGTATATTTGGCATTTCTTGAACAAAATACCTGGCTACTAACTGTAGACCCTTAAATTGTCAACTTCGCTTGTTCCAAAAAAAGTAAAGTTTGTTTAATTTAACGACGCCACTAGAGCATATTGATTTTGTTATCTTATCTTAATTGGACGTTAAACATATGGTCATTCTGACACTTGTTTTTTTAGAGGAAACACACTGTCACAACATATCGCCTGTTCCAATTGCTAATGACGTCACTTTCTTATGACGTTATTAGATTTCCGGGTGTTATTTTCATTTGATCCCGAAAAAATAATGCAATTAAGCAATCACAATACAGAACACACTCCAGTCAGTTTATAATATAAAATAAAACACACATAAATCCTAATGCAATTAAATCACTCTTTCTCAAGGAGCCACTTTCAAGATACAAAAGGCCAATGGTAGAATGTTAGTATACCTGTCCTACCTGTCGATGCTGAGTGATGCCATTAAGCATGACAATGGTATGTGAATCATTCTCGTAGATCATTCTCCAGAAGTCAACAATGGTGTTCTTTAATGGCATCTGTGTCAGCAGGAACATGCATTTGTTCTTGTATGCCTGGAAGACAACAGAATGTGATTGAACGACAACTTTTATGCTACTGCTTATACTGGTTCTTGCCTATCACATTCACATAATGTACCATAGCAAGTGTTTTCTAATAACACAGAGTGCTTGCATCAAATGAACACAAGAAAGCTGTTACAGTAATGCATCTGGAATCATACATACTGGCAAAATGACAGCATTGATGTAGTCTGTACCACCTTCCACAGGTGTCGACAGGTAGGGTCGGTAGTAGTTTGCTGAAAAACAAACAAAACAAATTATGATTGTAAATTTTAAAAAAAACAAAATATTGGTATTAGTATCATGTCAATACCGATTTACTGTACTAAGCAAATTTCAAAATACAGGAAGTTTGGTATTGAAAAATGTTTCCCACCATTTAGTAAAGCACTAACAATATATCTGACAAACGCAAAATGGGTGTTGTATAAATTAGACGAGAGCCTTGTGTATGGAATTTAATTTTATTTAGATGAAATTAGTGGGCGAGCATGAACTCAGACATGCATTTAAAGCAGAGGATACCGAAAATACCGCTCAATATTGGTATCAGTATTGGTATTGTGTCAATACCAGATACTGTATCAATACCGAGGTTAATCACAAAAAAATACCGATATTGCTATCAACCTCAAATTTGAATACCTCCCAGCTCTACAAAGTTCCGTTAGTGTTAAAGGGACATTCCTGAGTTTGCTGCAATTTTAAAGATGTTATCGACTAACAGAGACTTTTTAACGATTGTAATTACATACCAAACATATTTTTTCTGCATAAAATATTACTAGCTACATATTGTTTCTGGTCGTACTAATATTTGTACTAGGTTAAATTTCATCTTATTTCCTACAATATTTTTTTTTCTTACATACGAAATTATTTGAAGACAAAATCCAGTTTGGGCTTCTTACAAGATTAAGATGACCAGAAACACATTGAATATACAGACACTGATATTCTAAACAAGAAAATATATTTAATATATAAGTTTAATCGTAGAAATATTTTATTATCGGAAACATCTTACACTGTAGCAAACTCAGGAATGTCCCTTTAAAAGTTACTGTGATATTTGTCAATTTAACAGTTTACTTTTATACTGTGTTAATGTATCCTTGAGACTGTAATACAAATTCAGATATCTGATCGACATCCCAGTTGCTCCTAGTTCAGCATGTAGTTCTGAAAGTGTTATATCTATTACTCCAGGATCAATAGGATTATTTAATAAATGAATCTCTTCTTAATGTGAATGTTTGTTTTATATAATTGAGTCATACTAAGACCTTTCCCTTTCTTTGCCTATATCTCTAATATATTATAATTTCAGTTAGCAAATTATTCATAATTAGAAGTAGTCTATATCTACAAAGAAAATCTGAATAATTAGTTCAGCTGATGCATGCTTAACACAGAGAGGGCTATTATATTAAAAAGTAAGCAAGTTGCCACACTCACATGCTAAGATGTCGTTAAATCTGTTCCTAGACGTGTTTTCTGGTAGCTTGGCAGTTGTATACTCATCCAGACTGTCTTTGGGGCTGACCTTGTTCAGTAACTGAAAATAACTTACACAAGTAAAGCAGCAATTCACAACTATCGAAGCAGTCACAAGCTTCAGGGCCAGCACCGACATAGCCTGGCATCCTGAATTTGAGCTTTCAACTTGAAATCTCAGATCTTAACACCTACCTCTCATTGGAAATGGTTATGTCAAGATCTTACATCATTTTAATCTCAGCTTGAATCACTTTAAAAAAAAAAAAAAATCTTTCTTAAACCTACTTTCAAGATATATGTCAAAAAAGAAATGCATAGGAGAAATATTCATGGATATATCTCTTTAATACAAAGTGGCATCATTTCGTTATTTATGATTGTATCACAGTCAAATCTGACATGAGTATGTGACAATGTTTATGCTATGGACTGACGGTTGTGGAGGCGTCACATGAGGGCGCTGAAATCAGTACCTTGTGTGGCCACCAGCAGCAGCAATCACTGTGCAACATCTCCTTGGCATAGACATGTGACAGTTGTGGAAGCGTATGAGGCTCTGGGTCACACTGCCATACAGATCTTGATAGCCATGACAGAACATTAATGTTCTCATTCTGTAGGAAATCCATTGTTACACGTGCCGTATGAGGCCTGGCATTGTACTGCTGAAAGAGTTTGCCGAAATGGAAAGCATGTGATGGCAAAGAACTTCATCCCGGTAGCGTAGAGATGTCAGGTTGACTTGTACGAACACAAGTTCACTTCTGACGGTGTATGAGATGGCTCCCCACATCATGACACTCCCTCCACCAAATCTGTCAACTTGGGCAACGCAGTTGTTAGCAAAACGTTCATTGCGGCATCTGTAAATATGTTGTCATCCATCTCGTCACTATAGAAGGAAATGTGACTGGTCGCTGAACCATACTCGACATCAGTTTTCCAAGTTCCACCCCTATACATTTGTATACCAGCAAACACGTAAATGTTGCAGGACGGGGCTAACATACAGTCTCCTAGCCCGTAAACCAGCTTCTCAAAGTCGGTTCTGAATGGTTTGTGCAGACACCCATTCTCAAACCAGGTATGCATCCAGCAATGTTCATTGCTGTGGCAGTTACCGTAGGTGACGCAAGTGCAGAACCGAGATGTAGCGATTTTGTGCTGCAATTGTTATGCGAGGTCTTCCACTTCTCGGCCGGTCCCTGAAATGGTGCTCTGATGGATGTTCATGGGATTCACCGAAATAGAAATGAGTTATCATTGCAAGCATTGCAGCTTTAAATACCCATCACTACCCCAAAGTTTTTCTTGAGTTTCAAATGCATTCGCCAAAATCAGACCATTTCACACCAATTTCCTGCAATTGTCCCACAACGTTCATTAACTTTGTTTTTGGGTGCATTTGGGCATGCTGTCCCATTCCAGGAACATTAACAAACATGGTCATTCAGCAACATTGTACAAAAAAATGTATATTTTTGTAAAATCAAACTCTTTTCTTCGTTCCCTATCACCTATGCGTTTCTTTTTTGACAGAGTATATTAATTATTAGCATTAAAACAAGCATTCTGAGGGTACTGTTAAAGAAATACATGTCCCCTACCAGGCCCAAATTTGTTATCTCCTAAATTCAAGGGCCATAACTCTGTGAAAAATAGATGAATCATCATGAAAGTCAAACTTGAATGTATAACAGTACATGATAAAGCAATATGTCTACAAAAATTTTAGCTCAATATTTAACACCTTTGCAAAAAATAAAAGTCCAGAAAAACACATTTTTGTATTGTCTTAGTTCAAAGGCCATAACTTTGTGTAACATGGGTATATAACCATAATGTCACAATTTATCTGTAGCAGTACATGATAAAGCTATATACAAAATTTCATTATCTTGTGGCATTGCGGGGAAAATAAGTGGGACAGACAGACAGACAGAAGGACAGACACAAAACCTATAGTCCCCTCCAGTTGAACTGGTATAGGACTACTAATCAGTACTGAAGAGCTGAAGACATTTTCAATATGATCTTTGCAGTAGTAGTTTTCTTTTACCTCAAACTGTTCTCTCAGTCTGACAAGGCCTGTGTCTTGATTCACTGTCTGCAGTTCCTCAAATCTGGGCAGAAAATCAACAGACGAGACTGTTGTGTTGCCAGCCAGGATTGCTTCTACCAGCGCATCATGTAAAAACTCGTACTGCTCCTGTTATAAATTAAAATTACCATTTACCACTGATTATTCATATGGCTAGAACTCCACCCATCAAAAAACAAAACAGAAAAACAACAATTGTGACTTGGCAAACCTTCATGATAATTTTTATTATGATATATAGGATTGATTCCCGTGAGGGGCCCAGTGGGCTATTTCTCGTCACAACCAGTGCACCACGACTGGTATATCAAAGGCCATGGTATGTGCTATCCTGTCTGTGGGATGGTGCATATAAAAGATCCCGTGCTGCTAATCGGAAACAGTAGCCCATGAAATGGCGACAGCAGGATTCCTTTCTCAATATCTGTGTGCTCCTTAACCACTGGTTTGATGCCATATAACCGTAATTAAAATGTGTGTTGTTAAATAAAACATTTCTTTCTTTCTTTCTTTCAAACCTGTTACATTTTTCTATTAGTAGCAAGGTATTTTTTATATGCACCATCCCACAGACAGTATAACACACACCACGGCCTTTGATATACTAGTCATGATGCACTGGCTGGAACAAGAAATAACTCAGTGGGCCCAAAGACGAGGATCGATCTCAAACCGACCGCACATAAACGAGCACTTTACCACTGGGCTACAAACTGCCTCTCTATTCAGAATAAGGAAGGAAAGAAATGTTTTATTTAACAACGAACTCAACATATTTTATTTACGGTTATATGGCATCAGAGATATGGTTAAGGACCAAACAGATATTGAGAGAGGAAACCTGCTGTCACCACTTCATGAGCTACTCTTTTCAATTAGCAGCAAGGGATCTTTTATTTGCACCATCCCACAGACAGGATAGTACATACCACGGCCTTTGTTACAAAAGTTGTGGAGAACTGGCTGGAACGAGAAATAGTACAATGGGTCTGTTATGTATTGTTGAGTGAGACCTGCTAGTGAATATGTTATTGTGGTGTGAGATCTTTAGTTTGGTCATTCGGGTTTTTCCGGAATAAAAGAGTGTACGTGCCAGCGCCATGTTGAAGTGTTGTCTTCACAATCACTGTCTGAAACAGATATTGATAGATCGCTAACCAATACATAAAAGGGTCCACTGATGGGGATCGATCCCAGACTGACCACGCATCAAGCGAAAACACTTTACCACAGGGCTATGTCCCACCTCCCATTCAGAATAAATGATTGTAAGAGATGCAAGGTGAGAATGTTAGTGTAGAGCACCAGTGAGACAGGTAGGAGTTTGAGCCATGTGGGACACGTGCCTGTGTTTGAACCATGTTCACTCTCTGATGTCTCATCCTGCTCACACAGGTAAAAATATCCACAAAATCCTCATGTTTTGAGGCTTCAACCAGGTACCCCAGAGCAAGAAACGTTCCTGTCCGACCAATGCCAGCACTGAAACAAATATATTGAGATGTATTAGTTATCATTAAACAAAGTTCCTTTCCACTCATCTTGTAAAACAAACAAAATCATGGATTAGGTCTCCTAAAAAACCAAACTGGTTTGTGATTATTAAAATTACCATCATGGAAGTAGTAATGAATTGAGAATTCCAAACAAGTCTAGCACTGTTATACTATATATATATATATATATATATATGTGTGTGTGTGTGTTTTATTTTCTTTCTCAAAATTCATATAACATATCAAGTAGTTAAAAAACAAAACAACAACAAACAAACAAACATTAGGTAGTGATCGGTACAGTAATATTTTGAAACATGAATAAACAGTGATCCTGTTGTTAAAACAAATCTTCAGAAAGAAAAAATGTTTTAACCAGTAATTCATTCAGTAGGCACATGTTTTCAGTATTTTTCTTTTTTATATTACACTGTAAAGTGAAAAGAAGAATTAAAACAATTATACATATAAAAATAAAAAAAGTATTAGCTAAAAATAATAAAGTGATTTATTAAGTATGGGGTGGGTGTGTGTGTTAATGCAAACAAAAGAAATTCATCTACCGGTAATTATCGGCAATCTCAAATACATACATTTACATGATGTAACTGCAATCAAGACGATGCAAGTTCTTATTTTCATTAATGGTATAAACATACGATACTCATTCTTTATTATATTACCATAATCAAGATGTTTTTATTTTGAAATTTAAATAGTTGATATTCATGAAAATGTGGGTACATATAAAATGTAACAAAGCTTTACAGTCTAACTACCGTAACTCTGACAGTTTTGAGAACTTGGTTTCTCTTCTCTGTCTCTCTCTCTGTCTGTCTGTGTCTGTCTGTCTGTCTGTCTCACCTAGTTCCAAGGCAGATCATTCCTATGACCTATCTCATACACTGAGTGTTCTACAAGTTCACTACATCTCACCTCCCTCTCCCCAAGAGAAAAGACAAATGCAGTATACCACGGACAGGGCTTTTGGATTGTATCAATGTCCAAATATATATGCCCAAAATACATATGCCCAAATTAATTACAAACATTCTGATCTTAAAATATTTCAACTCAAAATCACTGAAATGTTATGTTTAATTACACTAAAATAACTTGAAATACATTTCTGAATACTGACAACTTTCCAACAGCTGTGACTGTACTCAACTAAAATGACCTTCCTGCACTTAGAAAAAACAATAGTCTCCATTGATCCCAAATTAGTGACATTTAAAGTACTCTGACTGACCTGCAATGTACTACCAGAGGATCTGAACTGTGTGCTGCAGTTTTATCCACCTTGAAGTAAAACTCAACCAGAGAGGCTATGTCTGTAGGAACACCGCGATCCGGCCATGATGTATAATGAAAATGTTTAACCACCCTTGCAGGAGTGTTCTGAAATGTTGGAATGAAAAAATAATGGCAGTTATTATATACACCAGAAAAAGTAAATTTACGCTACTGATCTACATGTTTGAGCTATTTTTACTCCTGTTACAATAATATAATGCTAAAATGTTATCAACTAAATTAATTTTGTAGTTTTGTATCCGGTAATGTTTTTGCTGTGTTATCGACATTATTATTTAACTGAAAACTATCATATATTTTGTTGTAAAATTTCCAATTTGCATATGTTTATTGGTATATAATTGAATATTGATAATTTGAAATATATAACATATACATATAAATACATACCTCTGTGGTGCAGTGAATCTTGAAGGTGCGAATAGTGAAATGGGCAAGGACTTCTACCAAAGTACATTTAACTTCAATATTTCCATAATGGACAGTCTGGTCATTCAGCTCGGGCCAGTATGCAATACATTTGATCTGTGAATAATAATTAATTAAAAATAAATTTATGTGGAAAAAAAACCTATTAAAGTATAACGAACTACATATGCAAAATAAAATAACAGTAATATTACACGTATTCATTTCCAATAAAAGTTTTTTTAATTTTATAAACATTAATATTCCTGCATTAAAATTACTTTTTGGCAGAAAGGATAATAACCCTAGAATTTGTGAGGATTTTCCCCAATGGCAAATCTGTAATGAAACAGGGTAATTCCATCTCATATTACCCCCCAAAACAACTGCCGACAATTGGTATACAAGGTTGTTGTTGCTGAAAATTATGACATTTAAAATTTTAGCTTGATCAGACTAATGGTTTCTGATATATGGCCCATTCAGTTGTGACTAAAATGGGCTTGAACACCATTTTCAAATGAGCATAGTTCAGCAACCGGTTGGTCAAGTTTGCTAAAATTTGGTATTTTTAGAAAGGCAATTCCATAGGGATTCCATATCAACCATTATTGTTAAGAGTGATGAACTTTACTTTATCCTTTAAAGTCTTGCATGAAAAATTCAACCGTACATGTTTTCTAAATAATAAAACAAAAAATTGGAGGTATAATGTATTTTTATTAGCCTATAAGATTAACACAAAATATGCATTCCTGATGCTAAAAAAGCAGTGTCTATCCATTGTATGTAGCATATAGTACACGTATGTTCACGATAAACTATTTTAAGAGAATGTAGGAAGGTACAAATGTTCAAGAAAATCAAAGGGGTTATTGTCATCCTGGAACATTTGGCATTTAGGTGTATTGTAAGACGCTTTGCAGGGCTTACATGAAAGCAAAAGTAGAAATAACACCTTTTTACTACTTTTGGAAAATACAGTAAATTATATTAAACCATGCTGCTCATACTTACTAATTTTAATTAAAAATTAGGGCCTTATTTACGAAGTCTGTGTTACTTAACCCTTTGAACCCGAGCGGCTGGAAAACCGGCCATGATGTAAACCTCCAAATACCCCAGCAGCCGGAAAACCAGCCGCCATGTGTCTTTGTTTATAAACACTATCACTTGGCAACTTCCCGACCAATGAACAGCTTTGTTTTATTTAATTTTCGGACCACAATTCCTGTGAATATAACTTCCATGTTTCCAAGCATGCATAAGAACAGCAAAATAATGGCTAAAAAATTGTTCTTTGTTCAACAAGTTTTAGCTGAGATATTGAGTTCCGACTACAAAGAAATAGGTGAAACAACATGTGGTAATGAAAGTGATTTTGAATCCAAAATTGACTTACAAAGTGACACTGACATTGATAATACTAAAATAGTGACGGGGAGGTTGTCAAGAGGGGCGAAAGTGGGAATGGCTCTAGTGATCATTCTTGTGATAACAGGAGAGGTTTTCAGCTACACTCAAAACATAGCAGCAGCATGCATTCCATTGGTAGAGGGCGTTGTCAAGGTAACAATGACAGGATGGTTCACAGAAGGTACAAAAGGATTGTTCTTTGGTTTACCTTCTGTAAGGAGGTTTTTGGTATACCTTCTGTAAGGAGGTTTTTGGTATGCCTTCTGTAAGGAGTTTATGTGCACTGGACAGCCAGACAAAAACCGCTTGTTTGACTTGCACCACAAGAGAGAATATTGCAGATACATTACAAATAAGTCCATATTTATTTCAAATAGCCTTTATTTTGATAAATTAATGACAGAAAATATTCTTAGTAGCTGAAAAACAAATAAATACATGTTTTTAGATTTTTTTGATTTTTCTCTCAGGAGCTGAGGGTGGCTGGGTCGAACATGCCAGGAGCTCAGGGTGGCTGGGCCGAACATGCCAGGAGCTCAGGGTGGCTGGGCCGAACGTGCCAGGAGCTCAGGGTGGCTGGGCCGAAAATGCCAGGAGCTCAGGGTGGCTGGGCTGAACATGCCAGGAGCTCAGGGTGGCTGGGCCAAACATGCCAGGAGCTCAGGGTGGCTGGGCTGAATGTGCCAGGAGCCCAGGGTGGCTGGGCTAAACATGCCAGGAGCTCAGGGTGGCTGGGCCGCACATGTCAGGAGCTCGGGGTGGCTGGGCCGAACATGCCAGGAGCTCAGGGTAGCTGGGCTGAACGTGCCAGGAGCTCAGGGTGGCTGGGCCGAAAATGCCAGGAGCTCAGGGTAGCTGGGCTGAATGTATCAGGAGCCCAGGGTGGCTGGGCTAAACATGCCAGGAGCTCAGGGTGGCTGGGCCGCACATGCCAGGAGCTCAGGGTGGCTGGGCCGAACATGCCAGGAGCTCAGAGTGGCTGGGCTGAACGTGCCAGGAGCTCAGGGTGGCTGGGCCAAACATGCCAGGAGCTCAAGGTTCAAAGGGTTAAACATAAGGTTTAAGCATTGTAAATGTATGTAATTACATGCATGTAAGACATAAACAGGCTCTGTAACTTTGGTCTCTAAATATTTTAAGAAGAGTAACGGTGAGGTAATTGATACATCTGTCAGGAGTTTGATGGGGAAAACCATATGATCTTCAGAATATAAACAAATTAATTAGTTGATATATTTGTATCACAGAGACCTAGTGATTGTATGTGACACACCACCATTCCAAGTTGTTCCTACATGTCAGGTTTGATGGTCCTGTATGCATTTGTATGCAAGATATGGTCGGGACAAGAATTTACTGTTATGTGCAGTAGACCATAAAAAGTAGGTCACAGTGACCTAGTAATGGTATGTGACATACGGTACCGCCATCCCAAGTTGTTCCTACACGTGAGGTTTGATTATCCTGTATGTATCTGTATGCAAGATATGGTCAAGACAAAGATTTATTGTTATTTGCAGTAGACCTTGGAAAGTAGGTCACCACGTAATAGTACGCGACACACCACCATCCCATGTTGTTCCTACATGCGAGGTTTGATGATCTGTATATAGATATGGTCTGGATGAGTAAAAGTTAACAGACAGACATACATACAGAGGGACAAAAGGACGGACAACGCATACCATAACAGAGTTTTAATAGCTCACTTGGGATACAGATGGCCATTACATATACAGTGAAACCCCTTTAAACTGGACACCCTCGTGACCAAGTAAAATATCCAGTTTTAAGAGGTATCCAGTTTAGAGAGGTTAATTTCAGTAATGATATTTTAAAAAGGACCATAAAAAATGCCCTGTGAATTCAGGGGAATTCTGGTTTACAGAGGGTCTGTTCTTGAGAGGTTTCACTTTACTTCTCTACCTAATCACTAACCTCTGTCATGGACAGACAACCCAGACAATCAAGGTGTGTGTGTCTAGGACAGCATTCTTGAATATGAGTATTACATAAAATATAATGCCATAGAGCTCTGCATGAAATTGTTTAACAATTTACTTTGAACCGTATAAATAAATAAAAATATCTCATACTCGTCCTTCCTCCACAAGATTTGTCAACATGACAATTTTAGAAGTATTTTGCTGCCAAATCATTCTCCAGAAATCATTCAGGTTAACATCAACTGGGCCTGTACACAGAAATAAAGTAAAACAAAACAGAGGAAAAATTCAACAAAAAACAAAACAAAACAAAAAGATCATTAGTGATTAAAAACAAAAACAAACAAAAACAAAAACAAGGTTTTGGACTTCATATTTTAAGAAACAAAACAAAACAAAAGGTAAAAGAACAAACAAAAACAAGGTTTCTGGGAAATATTAGTAATATAAGCCAAGGTAAATCAACTAAAACAATTTTGTCTTCAATTTGTCTCAAGCATTGAAATGAATTTTTGTTTTGTTCTTTGCCATTATAAAATTTCAGTAACTACCCAGGGCCATCTCTGGCACTCACCAAATTTGCTAATTGTGACTTTAAGGGACATTCCTGAGTTTTTTTGCAATTTTAAAGATGTTACTGACTAACAGAGACTTTCTAACGACTGTAATTACATATCAAATATATTTTCCTGCATAAAATATTAGTGGCTGTATATTAAACGTGTTTATGATCGTTCTAATATTTGTACTACCGTATATCGCTGTGTATTAGCCAACTTTTTGATACAAAAATTATCCAGTCAAAGGCTGGGGTTGGCTTATCTAAGGAGTCAACATTTTATTAGAAATGTAAAGTCAGAATAGTGATGTCATGGCTCGACTCGATCTATTGTCATTATTGTGCTCTGCATTTCCGCTTTCATAAAGGTTTAATATTGCATTTT
>JAECMU010115934.1:2684-16461 GCA_016106625.1 Dracogyra subfuscus
ATTAGTAAAAAGGTTAATAGAATATATTTAAAAAAAAAGCCAAAAATAAAAAGAATTGACTGCTCGGCCGAAAAGTTATGTAATTTTGAGAATTTTAGAAGGACAGTCCAAAATTAAATGAGAGAAAGAAGAGAGGAGAGGATCGGACTATTTAATAATATTAACAAAAAGAAACATTTTCGACATAAAATTTTGAACGAAGATCTAAAAGTTTAAAGTCCAATCGGTATGTCCACATGAGTGGCCTCGTTAAGGCCGTTTGGTGCACAGCTTATAGGGACGAGATGGGTTGCATCCCGTCAAGAAAACCCCTAGATTGACAGTCATTAGAGCTTGAAGGTGTAGTGCTGTGCTGAAATAAAGATCTTGAGAAGCCGGATCCGTCTGAACGAGAGAGAGTGTCAGACTAGTATAGTCCAGTCGTCATGGGTTGGTATAGTGGTGCGGACGGGTCTGACTCCGGAGGATACGAGATGGTATCAATAAAATACAGTAAAGTCTAGAAAAAGAGTAGTAGGGGCCAACCCCGCTTCCTATTTCTTCTTAGAGTGGGGAGGTCAATCTTCCAGTGCTGCTAGGACAGGCTCGGACATGTAGAGACTAAAACGCAAACAGCCGTAGCGTTCTGCAGAGTTGTCTTCATACGAGTCACGAAAAATCAAGTCGACATACACAGCCGGGGAGAAATGACGTGGAGGCAAGGAATCTCGCTAAAAAAGAATCCAACCTAGTGGTGCAGACTGTCGAAACGAGAAGCGTTCCAGCGTTCAATCAGTTCCAATGGCCGCATACACTCCCAGTACAAAACTTCACTTCGCCGACGAAAACAGCGAAGTGAAGGATCCCCAAGTCGAGCCGCGAAAGCACGTGCAAAATGAACTGACCCAAAACCTTTTCAGAACCTATTTCCATAATTCTACCCACAATGTTAATTGTAAGCCATGCACAAAGTATTAGTTATTCATTAGCAACTCTATATAGCTGTTTGGCAGTAATGTTAATATGAATAATTATTGTTATCCATGTTCGGGTATTTTCGTTTAATTCGGGCAAAAAATGGGAATCCGTAAGCCTTCGGGTGAGGGAGTATTTATGTACGCGGAAGAACTAAATAAGTAGGTCGTGAAGAGGACGAGAAATTCAATATCGATGTCACAGACTGCACGGGGTGATTTGCAGGAATCTCGCTGTAAGATCAAAAACGTACAAGGACTGGTATTGATCCGCTGCTAACGAAATTGTTTTGTCAAAGATTAAAACATATTTATGCCTTTCCACAAACATTTAGCCGAGATCGACGACCGTCGTTTGCGCCCGGATGATCGCGAGTATCCTTACAGTTCGATCCCGAGACTTAATTTCATTTGATTTCAAATGATGTTCGTACTTATATCCAAATAAAGTTTGAGCACGCTGTCCTGGGCATACCTCTTAGCTATCCATCCAGGACAGTGGGTTAGTTGTCAGTTATTAGTGAGAAAGAAGAGGGTGTAGTGGTTTTACACCTACCCATTGAGTCCTTAAAGGGACATTCCTGAGTTTGCTGCAATATTTTAAGATGTTATAGACTAATAATCGTTCTAATATATGTAATAAGTTAATTTTCATTTTATTTCCTAAAAACATTTTGTTCGTACGTACGAAGTTATTTGAAGACGAAATCCAGTTTGGGCTTCTTATAAATATTAAGATGGCCAGAAACACATTAAATATACAGACATTGGTATTTTAAACAAGAAAATATATTTAATATATAAGTTTAATCGTAGAAATATTTTAGTAATCGGAAATATCTTACAAAGCAGCAAACTCGGGAATGTCCCTTTAACGTACGTCGTTCCACGACTCCGGAAAGTCGTTACAACTCTTGATTACGCCCGATTTCTTGTAAGTGGTTCAAGTGGGTGATTCTTACACCTAGAACCACGCTCGAACAAACTTGGTCACAAAGGACCATCGATCACGTCGGAAAGAGTTCCACGAGCAAAACCACTCAAATCAGATGGACTATCTGTGGGATGGTGCATATAAAGAAAAAGAAAGAAATGTTTTATTTAACGACGCACTCAACACATTTTATTTATGGTTATATGGCGTCAGACATGTGGTTAAGAACCACACAGATTTTGAGAGGAATCCCGCTGTCGCCACTTCATGGGCTACTCTTTCCGATTAGCAGCAAGGGATATTTTATTTGCGCATCCCACAGGCAGGATAACACAAACCATGGCCTTTGTTGAACCAGTTATGGATCACTGGTCGGTGCAAATGGTTTATACCTACCCACTGAGCCTTGCGGAACACTCTCTCTGGGTTTGAAGTCGGTATCTGGATTAAAAATCCCATGCCTCGTCTGGGATCCGAACCCAGTACCTATCAGCTTGTGGACCGACAGTGCACATAAAAGATTTCTTGCTATTAATGGAAAAAACTAATCGGTACAATCCCAGGGGTTGTCATGCCACGACAAGAAGCGGTCAGGCCCCTTTTAAGGGCCCTATGGGCAACCAAGGGAGACACCACAGCATCAACTAGGTCTAAATTAACGAGCTACTCTCGACTTACTAAATCAAAACCTGTACTAGCTCCGGAAACTTTCCTTTTGACCGACAATTCAAATTGCGCCAAAATTCCTCAATCAAAATTGCGCACCTTTTTCTTTTTGGCATATTAATTGCTCCATTCAAAATGCCGTAGCACCACCACCCCCCACCCCCGCCTGCTACCGACTTTGTCGGGCTGCTGGTGCTCCCTTGCACCTGCCAGTGCAGGCGGTCTCTCCTCTCCCATCCCCACCTTTTCTGTCCTGGACGGAGAAGCTGGCTGAGGCCGGCCCCTGCGCCCAAGACAAGCGTGTGCTACAACAGCTTGTTCTGAATGTGCACGTAAAACCCTATGACATGACAATGGAAAAACTAATATTTCTGTTCTGGTTAAGAGATCTAGCGCAAATCCAGGATGAACGTGCCTGGACCTTCAGTTGATAAAGGCACGCCAATCGAGTTTTCCTTCCAATGAAAAACATTTAGCGGTTTTCTTTCTAAGACTATAATTTGAAAATTACCAAATGTTTGACATCCAGTATCCGATGATTAATACGTTAATGTGCTCTAGTGGTGTTGTGAGGCCCAGCAAGACTTCCGTTCGTTCGCCCAACAAAATAAACACACTCTGCTTTCAAATATAAACGTTATACGGATAAATACATATGAAGTGACTTTTGTCCGAAATATTTAAAATGTCTTTGATTCGATGGAAGAAACAATAGATTCGTACGTACAAAATTATTTTAGTCAAATCTCGATATTGAGATTCTGCAAAACATTATGATGTCCATTAATGTGGGGGCAGAATGTGCTCTCGTATTCTAGAACAAAAATCATTGGTTTTCACTATTGAGTTTCCCATGCGCGTGCTGTAACCTCACCGTGGTGCAGGGGTGTAACATTGTCTTTGAGAATGGCCAATACAGCACAAATTGAAATTTGTAGTAAAGGTCAGTGTCTATCTGTGATATTTGTGTTTTCGTACAGTTTTTAACACTTAAATCTTGAATTTTGATGTTGATCATCACCTTACTCCGTCTGTGCGTTCACTAAGAATATCTACAAAGTGTATGTTTTCGGCTAATAAAATATTATATAACTTCAAAGCATGTAATTATAGTCCGTCCCATAATTCTATAAAAAATCATTTAAATTTTTTTTGTTTTTTAAATCAGTTTTTTTGACGTAAGAAGAAACGTTAAAGTGTTTAAAAAAAAAAAAAAATTTAAAAAAAAAAAAAAAAAATTAAAAAGTTAAAAAACATTGGTGTGTAGTTTACAAATAAATCGACTCTAAAATAAATAGCTTGTAATACATTTTATAGTATGCAAAAGGCGTTCCCTGTGGGACGGACTATAGCAATGTACATACCATTTTGGCGTAGCCGGTTCCATAGACGTCAGGGTACATGCATAGATATTTATCATAAATTATGTGAATGCTAGTAGAACTGACAATACATTATGAAAAGCAAAACTGAATACTTACGCCTGGTAATATCTATCACGAACTTCGAATATTAATTCCAGTCGTACAATAATAATTTTTAAAACGCTACATAGCACATCGCAAAGTCAAACGGTGTAATTTAAATTACTTACTTGTAATAAATCACACCCTTCCTGATCGACCGTTTCATATTTCACGCGTTGTTAAAGTCCCTTCTCCGTTACACGTTTCAGGAGAAATCGGTGTCACCCATCACACGCGGTCTGATTACCCACGATCGAAGTTACTTTGTAGACAATTCCGTGAAATATGCGCCTCAGGGGTGTCTTAATGTGAAAGGAGCAAATGAAACCAACACCGTGTTGTTTAAATCCAACTCGTGTTAATAGTAAATCTTTCTCCCTTCCTCTCTCTCTAGCTGATCCTACTAAACGTGAGTCAAGTTGATGCGAATAATTATATTCTTAATGTTTCCAGTTCTTTTCCGTTACCAGAAATCGAAACCTAGCTATTCCGTGACCTAGGAGTGAGATTTTTGAAAGGGTCAACCTCACGTGATGTTTTAATACTAAATATTTCTTTCTGTTTCCTTTCTAATTGATCCTTCTAATTTGAGCGATGTTAATGCGAACAACCAAAGATTCTTTTCCAGTATCAGAAATTGAAACCTAGCTATTCTGTGACTCCTTGTGAGATTTGTTTTTAGGTCAACCTCACGTGATGTTTTAATACCACATCTGTTTAGATGATCCTGCTAGTTTGAGCGATGTTGATGCGAACGTTTTCTTAATAATTCCAAAGATTCTTCTCCGTTTCGAGAAATTAAAACCTTGCTATTCTATGTCTCTGAATAAGATTTTTGACAAGTCCACTTCACGTGATGTTTTAATACTATTTCTTTTGTATTCCCTTTCTAGTTGATCCTGCTAACTTGAGCAATATTGATGTATGCTTAATATTTCAGTAGATTCTTCTCCGTTTCCAGAATTCAGAATCTAGCTATTCCACGTCACTAAGTGAAATTTTCGATAGAGTCAACCTCACTTGATGTTTTAATACTAAATATTTCTTTCCGTTATATTTCAAATTGATCGTGCCAATTTGACAATACTGATGCGAACGTATCCTTAATATGTCCATATATTCTTTTCCGTTTCCAGAAATCGAATCCTAGATATTCCGTGACCAGGAGTGAACTTTTTGACAGAGTCAACCTCACTTGAATCTTCATATTACATTAGTCATTCTTTCTGATCCCTTTCTAGTTGATTTGAGAGATGATGGTGCGAACATGTTTCCGTAATGTTTCCATCGCTAAATAGAATGGCAGAAGAGTGGCGCTGTCAAGAGTTCTAGGGGAGGGTCGCTGCGGACACAGAGAGCGAAGTTAAAGAAAATCCTTTTCCCCCCATCGCTGCTCGACACGGTTAATTAGATGTTAATTAGATGGGTAATGGAGATGATAAACCTCGGCGATCTGAGCTACTTAAATCGAAATGCACGTGGCAAACATTCCCGATTAGACCCGACATACCGAGGCAGACATAATCTATTTGATCTCTCCCGTTCGTTCCGGAGTCCACGCCATAATTTTGAAAAACCAGTGATAAACACTGACCGTGGCACACGCAAAACAACCATAGAACACCGGCGGTGCAGACCTATTAATGATCATGAGATTAAACCATATTGCACTTTTAATATTATGAAAAGAAAGTCTGCACGTCTTCCATGATAATGTCTGTCACGAATTTTAGAACATTAATTCCAGCCGTGCGATGATATTAAAAAGACAACAACAAAAAACACACAAACCCACGCACAAAATCAAACACCCAACATCGCATTGAAAAGTCACACGGTGTAATGTAATTTACTTACTTGTAATAAAACACACCTTACACGGTTGGTGATTATCGTAATCTGTTAACTGATACCAGTTTACTAAGGTGCAATTATAAAAAAACCTGTGGGTTACATATGGATATTAGAGTTATATCCCTTGCCATTATCTACATCCACCAGTGGAACAAGATGCTGAACATTGCTGAGCTATGATGAGTCGCACCAGTTAAAACATCGGTGTAATGGTTTAGCCACCGGCATTAAGGCTGGGAGGTAATGGGTTCGCACCCAGGTACCGGCTTACACATAGAGCGAGTTTTAACTGTTCATTGGAGAGGAAGGAAGGAAATGGTTCATTTAAAGAAACACTCAACACATTTTATTTACGGTTATATGGCGTCGAACATATGGTTAAGGACCACACAGATATTGAAGGAGAAAACCCGATGTCGCCACTTCATGGACTACTCCTTTCGATTAGCAGCAAGGGATCTTTTATATGAAAGAAAGAAAGAAATGTTTTATTTAACGACGCACTCAACATATTTTATTTACGGTTATATGGCGTCAGACATATGGCTAAGGACCACACAGATATTGAGAGTAATTCTGCTGTCGCCACTTCATGGGCTACTCCTTTTCGATTAGCAGCAATGGATCTTTTATATGTACCATCCCACAGACATGATAGCACATAACACGGCCTTTGGTATACCAGTCGTGGTGCACTGGCTGTGACGAAAAATAGCCCAATAGGCCCACCGACGATATTTTATATGCATCATCCCATAGGCAGGATGGCACATACCACGGCCTTTGATGTACCAGTCGTGGTGCACTGGTTGGACAGTGGGGAGGTGTAAGGCCTCCACACCGATTTCTTCCTGGATAACCATTACACGACTGTCCTGAAGAGAGACGGCCCAGATAACTGAAGTGAGTGTCCAGGACAAGCGTGCTTGAACATTAACAGGATATAAGCACGACCAAATTGAAACAAATATACCAGTTCGGTATTTCCGTTACAGACTACTTGACTGGAAGACCGCATACAGTATATAAAGGTTGTTTGTTGTTGGATTACGTCGGTGGGTCCATTGGGCTGTTTCTCGTTCCTGGCAGTCCACCAAAGGCCGTGGTATGTGCTACCCTGTCTGTGAGATAGTGCATATAAAAGATCCCTAGCTACTAATGGAAAAACGGAACAGGTTTCCTCTCTAGAGTTGTGCCAGAATTACCCAATGTTTGACATCCAGCAGTCGATGATTAATAAATCAATGTGCTCTAGTGGTGTCGTTAAACAAAATAAACCATGTACTGTTGGACTAATAGCTTTACGTTGATAGATAGAAAACTAGTTTAACGTGTTATTATACCACTAGGATTTCCATCCAGTAGCCGATGATTAATAAATCAATGTGCTCTAGTGGTGTTGTTAAACAAAAACAAAAACATGTGCTGTTGGACTAATAGCTTTATGTTGATAGATAGATAACTAGTTTAACGTGCTCATATACCACTAGGGTTTATCCAGTAGCCGATGATTAATAAATCAATGTGCTCTAGTGGTGTCGTTAAACAAAACAAAACAAAAAACAAACAAACCATGTGCTGTTGAACTAATAGCTTTATGTTGATAGATAGATAACTAGTTTAACGTGCTCATATTCCACCAGCAACCAACAGCCGCTAACTAAACAATGTCACACACTGTCTTTGATCTCATTACATAGCTGAAGTATCCCCCTAAAACGGAATAAAATCGCACTATGTCTTTAACTAGCAGAAAATAAAATATGAAATAGACAACATAATTTTTCTTGTAAAAAACACCGAAAGATCATCCATATTCATTACAACATACCAGGAAATACCACTTCATCTCTTTTTATTATTAATTTTGTTTTTATCCGGATGAACGTGCCAGCACTTAAATGGTTTGAAAAGCAGAAATGTAGTTTTTCCTTAAGATAATTGCTATACCTTCTAAGAGGCAGGCAAGCAAATAGCTCCAAGTGTGGTGATTACACCGGTTATCACCCATAGAGGCCCATGGGTTAGACTGATACAGACAACTTAGATCGCAAGAAAAAGAAACATATCTAAAAAAGTTTAATCATGTATAATATTTAAAAAGGTGGGGTTTTTTGTTGTTTTTTTGCAAAGGGTTGGCGATTTTCTTAATATTCTATTATTCAACAATGCAATCTGTTTTGGACATAATTAGTATGATTGCAAATACAAAAATCTTACAACCGGTTTATAATTAGGTATGTATTAAGCCATATTTATTACAATCGCAAATAGACAGAGTTACAACCTGTTTATAATTAGGTATGTATTAAGCCATATTTATTACAATCGCAAATAGACAGAGTTACAACCTGTTTATAATTATATATTTATTAAGCCATATTTATTACAATCGCAAATAGACAGAGTTACAACCTGTTTATAATTATATATTTATTAAGCCATATTTATTACTATCGCAAATAGACAGAGTTACAACCTGTTTATAATTAGATATTTATGTAGCCATATTTATTACTATCGCAAATAGACAGAGTTACAACCTGTTTATAATTAGATATTTATGTAGCCATATTTACAACCTGTTTATAATTATTTAATTAGCCATATTTATTATGATCTCAACTGCACAGTTACAGTCTGTTTATAATCATATATTTATTCAGCCATATTTATTATGATAGCAAAGACATACAGTTACCACCATGTTTATAATGAGATATTTATTCAGCCATATTTATTACAATTGCAAATAAACAGAGTTACAACCTGTTTATAATGAGATATTTATGTAGCCATATTTATTACAATCGCAAATAGACAGATTTACAACCTTTTTATAATTAGATATTTATTCAGCCATATTTATTACAATCGCAAATAGACCGAGTTACAACTTGTTTATAATGAGATATTAATGTAGCCATATTTATTATAATCGCAAATAGACATAGTTACAATCTGTTTACAATGAGATATTTATTAAGCCATATTTATTACAATCGCAAATAGACAGATTTACAACCTGTTTATAATGATATATTTATTAAGCCATATTTATTACAATCGCAAATAGACAGATTTACAACCTGTTTATAATGAGATATTTATGTAGCCATATTTATTATAATCGCAAACAGACAGAGTTGCAACCTGTTTATAATGATTTAATTAGCCATATTTATTATGATCTCAACTGCACAGTTACAATTTGTATATAATAATATATTTATTTAGCCATATTTATTATGATCGCAAAGACACAGTTACAACCTGTTTATGATTAGATATTTATTAAGCCATATTTATTACAATCGGAAATAGACCGAGTTACAACTTGTTTATAATGAGATATTAATGTAGCCATATTTATTATAATCGCAAATAGACATAGTTACAATCTGTTTATAATGAACTATTTATTAAGCCATATTTATTACAATCGCAAACAGACAGATTTACAACCTGTTTATAATGAGATATTTATGTAACCATATTTATTATAATCGCAAACAGACAGAGTTGCAACCTGTTTATAATGATTTAATTAGCCATATTTATTATGATCTCAACTGCACAGTTACAATTTGTATATAATAATATATTTATTTAGCCATATTTATTATGATCGCAAAGACACAGTTACAATCTGTTTATGGTTAGATATTTATTAAGCCATATTTATTACAATCGGAAATAGACAGAGTTACAACTTGTTTATAATGAGATCAAGTCAGGTCAGGTCATAGGTCTTTACGTGCACATTCCGAACAAGCTGTTGTAGCGCACGCCGTCCAGGACAGGAAAAGTAGGGGAGGGGGAGAGGAGGGACCGCCTGCACTGGCAGGTGCAAGGGAACACCAGCAGCCCAATCAACGTCGGCAGCAGGCAGGAATTTTGAATGGAGCAATTAATATGCCAAAGAGAAAAAAGGCGTACAAATTTGGTTGAGGAAATTGGGCGCAATTTTGAACGGTCTGCCGAAAAGGAAAGTTTCCAGAGCTAGTATAGGTTTTGATGTTTATGAATCGAGGGTAGCTCGTTAATTAGACCTCTGATAATGAGATATGTATTTAGCAATATTTATTATTATCTCAACTGCACAGTTACAATCTATTTGTAATGAGATATTAATTTAGCCATATTTACTATAATCACCAAAACACACAGTTACAACCTTTTTATAATGAGATATTTATTTCGCAATATTTATTATGATCGCAAAAACACTGCGTCGCAATATGGTTAAAATAAGATCTTAAGCTACATTCATTGTAGTCTGAAAAACAGACTGTGTCTGAAATCTGTCTGTGTTTAAAATGAGATTTAACTGACGCTTGCCGGTGATTTCTCCCCCTGTGAATAGTGAGTCCGAATGCACCAAGCTGACAGCAGAGTTTTGTTAGCAGTCTTATGAACACAGGTCTTAGACAAGGGACGTAGCTAATATGGTTTTTATTTTATTTTTTAGAACGAACGAGCACTAAAGGAACAAAACACTCGGGGGTCTGGAGGCATTCCTTTGAAAGCTAGAGACTCAGAAATACTATTTTGCAGTCATTTCAGGGAGATTACTTACATCATTATTAATAACAAGTATTATTTTTATAATAATAATATTATTTAAAAACAAATGGGGGGTGGGGGAAAGGAGGTGCAACTGCCGTCTTCGAGGTTTCTGCAACAAGGTAAAATGGGTATGACGCTATACCCAAATTATTTTAAGATTTTATTTTTGAAAAAATTAATTACTCTTGTTATTACTGAATGAATTTCTTAACCCTAACGCTAAACTTAAATCATTTTCTTTCTGGGGAATGCTCCCAATACCCACTGTTAACAGTGGTTGCATTGAATTTCCCATAGCGCCATACCTATACATTTCTTTCTGAAAAAAACCCATTGCCCTTTGCCACCAACACCACCACCCCGCTAGCTCTTTGTGACGTCATATACTATCTCCGGCGTCGGTGGCGTCGTGGTTAGGCCATCAGTCTACAGGCTGGTAGGTACTGGGTTCGGATCACAGTCGAGGCATGGGATTTTTTAATCCAGATACCGACTAAAAACCCTGAGTGAGTGCTACGCTCAATGGGTAGGTGTTAACCACTTGCACCGACCAGTGATCCATAACTGGTTCAACAAAGGCCATGGTTTGTGCTATCCTGCCGCAAATAAAAGATCCCTTACTGCTAATCGGAAAGAGTACCCCATGAAGTGGCGACAGCGGGTTTCCTCTCTGTGTGGCCCTTAACCATATGTCTGACGCCATATAACCGTAAATAAAATGTGCTAAGTGCGTCGTTAAATCTAGCATTTCTTTCGTTGCTTTCATCACGTATCCACACTCATGCTGCTGGTTCCAATGTACCAAATCAATTCCTTTTGCTGACAATGTTAGCGTTTACTAATAAAATTGATATAAGCTGCACGCACCGATAAAAAATGTGGTACCTCACATTTAACTTAACTACAAAACATGTGTGTGTGTTTGTGTGTGTGTGTGGGACATATATCTTTTAAGATATTTAATTAATATTTGTATTACCAACGCTCATTTATGCTGAAATCACAGTTTCATTTAGACTTGGCGCTTACCTGTACTGGTTTCAACCTCTGGTGTATACTGCATAATAACTGTATAACAGAAAGTGTATTTATTAATTTCCAGTGGACAAAAGTATTTGCGCAAATAATCAATGTCGCATATTACTACCAATCAGAGCCGCAGCTAGTTTTACTCCGTAAATATTTGAGGGGCAAGATCCCTTGCTGCTTATCGAAAAGGGTAGCCCATGAAGTGGCGACAAAGGGTCCCTCTCTCAATATATGCGTGGTCCTTAACAATATGTCTGACGCCATATAACCGTAAATAAAGTGTGTTGAGTGCGTCGTTAAACAAAGCATTTCTTCTTTTTGTGTGTAAATATTTGAAACATTCGAACTTTGACACGGAACTTTCTTCTTTGGTACAGTGCAACCTACAAGGGCAAGTTGTCTTCTGGAAAATGCGATCATCGTAATGAAGACTCATACTGATTCCACTACATACATTAGAATAGGTCAATGATCCGCCCTTATCTGCCTTATGGATACCTCGGTAGTTCTTAACAATAAAACGCAAATGACTCTCTCACTTTAACGGTATTTTGTTGTTGTTGTTTTTAGGTGTTTTTTTAGGTATACCTAACATTTGAACGTGGCAATCTGCAGTAATATTTCTATCCATATTCACTGAAAAACTCATTGTCACAATCTGAAACGAAATATTTAGCAGGCCCGTACGAAAAAGGAGGGGCGGGGGATGGGTGGGGGTGGGGGGTGGGGGTTGGGGGTGGGGGTGGGGGGTGGGGGGGTTGGGGGTGCAACGAGTGTGTACGCACCTCCCCAAATTACTAAAGGTCCACTTTTCTCTATTAAATTTAAATAATGTGACGTAATCGTTGTTGTTTTGAGGGGTTATTTTTATATTGATTGGTCTCATCACGAGCAATTCGCACCTACCCATTAAATATCCCGCGTACGGGCCTGTTTAGCGTTGTTATTCTCTAGCGTTTTGTTTCTCCCCTTCCCAAATCATAATTTAGAGAGAAAAACCACGGACAAGTTAATATTATACCTAACATTTGAACGTGGCAATCTGCAGTGATATTTCTATCCATTTTCACTGAAAAATTCATTCTCACAATCTGAAACGAAATATTTAGCTATGTTATTCTCTAGCGTTTTGTTTCTCCCCTTCCCAAATCATAATTTAGAAAGAAAACCCACGGGTAAGTTAAAGGGACATTCCTTAGTTTGCTGCAATGTCACAGATACTTTTTAACGACTGAATATTAAACGTGTTTCTGATCATTCTAATATTAGTACTAGGTTAAATTTCATTTTATTTCCTAAAAAATAATTTTTCGTACGTATGAAATTATTTGAAGACAAAATCCAGTTTGGGCTTCTTACAGATATTAATACTACCAGAAACACATTGCATATACATACACTGATATTCTAAACAAGAAAAAATATTTAATATGTAAGCTTAATCGAAGAAATACTTTATTAGTCGGAAACATGTTACAATGCAGCAAACTCGGGAATATCCCTTTAATATTATACCTAACATTTGAAAGTGTCAATCTGCAATGATATATCTATCCATATTAACTGAAAAACTAATTATCACAATCTGAAACAAAATATTTAACTGTTTTATTCTCTAGCGTTTTTACTTTAATATTTGTTATTTCTCCCATTCCCCAAGTAATAATGTACAGAGAAAAACACGTATGAGATAATATTATACAATGTACCTAACATTTGAACGTGGCAATCTGCAATGATATCTTTATCCAAATTCACTGAAAAAAACATTGTCACAATATAAAACGAAATAAAGTTTGTTTTGTTGAACTACACCACTGCGGAAATTGATTTATTAATCATCGGCTATTGAATGTCAGACATTTGGTAATTTTTACATATAGTCTTAAGGCGACGTCACACGAAAGGAGTATATCGTACGAGAATAGCTACGAAAATAGCCGATTGACAAGAAATCAGTTGCTAGGCATTCGGTTATTCTCGTGATTATTCTCGTACGAGACACTCGTATTGTGTGTCATCGCCTTCAGAGAGGAAACCCACCATTAGTAGCAAGGGATCTTTTATATGCACTTTCCCACAGACAGGAAAGCACATATCACGGCCTTTACCAGTTGTGGTGCATTGGTTGGAACGAGAAAAAACCAATCAGTTGAATGGATCCACTGACGTGATTCGATTCTGCGACGCAAGTACCTCAGGCGAGTACTCAACCGAATGAGCAATCTAATTAAAATTAGCTCCACTATTACATGTGGATCTAACAGCAGCCCGTTGGAACTCATGCCCTGGGGCGGATCGGGGGG